>CAUYQV010128756.1:0-21209 GCA_963574575.1 Galagoides demidoff | reverse complement strand
CCCGGCCCGCCAAACAACAATGATGGCTGCAACCAAAAAATGGCCAGGTGTTGTGGCGGGCGCCTGTGGTCCCAGCTACTTGGGAGGCGGAGGCAGGAGACTCGCTTGAGCCCAGGAGTTGGGAGGTTGCTATGAGCTGTGATGCCACGGTACTCTACCCAGGGGGATAGCTTGAGGCTCTGTCTCAAAAAGAAAGAAAAAAAATATTTTTATTGCCCAAATTTTTCCACATCTAAAAGATATTAAAAATATATAAAAAGAGGGGCAGTGCCCGTGGCTCAAAGGAGTAGGGCGCCAGCCCCATATATCAAAGATGGCGGGTTCAAACCTGGCCTTGGCAAAAAAAAAAAAAAAATATATATATATATATATATATACACACACACACACACACACACACACACACACACACACACACACACGAATTCCATTTCCAGCCATCAGGACATTAGGTCTAAGCCTGTATACTCTACTTCTCCAACTGATTACAACTAAAAATCCTACACAAAACATAAAAAACTACCCTAGGACTGAAAAGTAAACAAGAATAAGAAACTCCAAGGGGTAAAGTTTTCCATATTTTGACTTTTCCTTTTCTCTAAACATTTTCCCCAATCACAGATTAGTACAAGAAAAACTTCCACTGAAGTTCTGAGAGAAAGCCAGGCTTTATGGCAGGGAACCAGTAAGAGGGGCCCCTGCAAGTCTAGGTGTGGGAGAATCTGCAGAAGAAAGACTCAGAAAGGATCCTCTTGCCCTGGTGTGCATGAACCTGTACAAACCAGGCTCACCCCGCACCACCTGGGCACAGGACAGACCCAAAGAAGCAAAGCAAAGGCTTAGAGAATGGTGCTCAGTTTAAAAATACTACCTAGGGACTCAGCCTAACCTGCCTGCCTCTCATGATTCTCTGCATGTGTGAAAAAGACCAAGAGCACAGGAGCAAAAGCTTTGAGAATAGAACTAGATTTTAGTTAAACTGTTGCAAGGCTAGACTAACTTTTAAGTGGCACAGGCACAATATCCTTCCATGGCAACACTGCAAAGGCCTTGAGAGCTAAACTGAGGTCAGATCCCTGCACACATCAGATGAGAAATAATTGTGGGTCTAAAGTCTTTTTTTTTGGTGGGGGGGGAGACAGAGTCTCACTTTGTTGCCCTCAGTAGAGTGCTGTAATGTCATTACTCACAGCAACCTCAAACTCTTGGGCTTAAGCGATTCTCTTGCCTCAGCCTCCCAAGTAGCTGGGACTATAGGCACCTGTCAAAGCTCTCGGCTATGTTTTAGAGATGTTGTCTCGCTCTTGAGCTGAATGCTTTAAAAATAACATTCTCCAGAGAATTATAACAGGACCCAAAATCTATATAACATAATATCCAAAAGGTCTTAAATAAAATTTAAACTTCAATGCACAGAAATTATTATGAAAACAATTTTTAAAAGAGAACATAACTGGAATTTTAGAATTTTAAAATATCAGAAATGAAAAATTCACTAATGAGCTCATAGATGAAAAAAGAAACAGTGAACTTTAAAAACAGATCAATAGGGTGGTGCCTGTAGCTCAAGCTGCTAAGGTGACAGCCACATACATACACCAGAGCTAGCAGGTTTGAATCCAGCCTGGGCCTGCCAAACAGTGATGACTACAACCAAAAAATAGTTGGGTATTGTGGTGGGCGCCTGTAGTCCCAGCTACCAGGGAGGCTGAGGCAAAAGAATTGCGTAAGCCCAGGAGTTGGAGGTTGCTATGAGCTGTGACACCATAGCACTCTACCCAGGGCGAGAGCTTCAGGCTGTCTCAAAAAATAAATAAATAAATAAATAAATAAATAAATAAATAAATAAATAAAAACAGATCAATAGAAATTATTCAATCTGAAAAGCATTGAAGAAAAATACGAGAAAAAAGGAACAGAGGTTCAGAAATTTGTGGGATAATAGCAAAGAACTAGTATTTGAGTCAGTACAGATCCCGAGGAAAGGAGAAAAATGAAACAGACAAAATATTTGAAGAAATATTGGTTGAAAATGCCCCAAATTTGGCAAAAGACGTAAATTTAAGAAGTTCAGAAAGCTATAAACAGGAAAAACTCAAAGAAAATCACACTGAGATACATCATAACTGGCAACTAGAAATCAAATATAAAGAAAAATCATATAAGAATGCTATTTACGGCTGGGTGCCTGTGGCTCAAGTGGCTAAGGCACCAGCCACATACACCTAAGGTGGCGGGTTCGAATCCAGCCCGGGCCCGCCAAACAACAATGACGGCTGCAACCAAAAAATGGCCGGGCGTTGTGGTGGGTGCCTGTGGTCCCAGCTACTTGGGAGGCTGAGGCAGGAGAATCGCTAGAGCCCAGGAATTGGAGGTTGTTGTGAGCTTTGATGCCACAGCACTCTACCCAGGGGGACAGCTTAAGACTCTGTCTCAAAAATAAATAAATAAATAAATAAATAAATAAATATATAAAAAAAAGAATGCTATTTACATGACATTCTAGAAAAGGCAGAACTAGAGGGACAGAAAATAGATCAGTGGCTGCTAAGGGCAAAGGATGGGATAAAGATATTAACTATAAGAGCATAAGAAAACTTTTGGTATGCTGGTATTATTCTTTATCTTGACTAAGGTGGTGACTGCAAGACTATGAATTTTTCAAAACCCATAGAAACATACAACAAACACAATGAATTTTACTCTAGGTAAGTTACACACAAAGTAGTCACTCTACTGACAGCAAACAAAGAAGTATATTGTACCACCTATATAACATTCTTGCCAAAATTTTTCATCTAAATAGTATATCTAGGGCTGGGCATGGTAGCTCATCCCTATAATCCCAGCACTCTGGGAGGTCGAGGTAGGTGGATCCCCTGAGCTCTCAACTTCAAGACCAGTCTGAGCCAGAGTTGAGAACCCCACCTCTACAAGAAAAAAAAAAGCCGGCAGTTGCGGCAAGCGCCTGTAGTCCCAACTACTGGGGAGGCTGAGGCAAGGTTGATGCAAGCTATGATGCCATCGTACTCTACCGAGGGTGACCAATTGAGACTCTGTCTCAGGACAAAAAAAAAATTAAATAAATAAATAAATATTATGTCTGAATGTAATCACGGGCCATCTAAACATGAAACAGGCCAATGTCAGAATGTGACATACAAGACTGCTGGCTTGGATTCTTCAAAGAAAAGCCTCACAAAAAACAAAAACCAGTGAGGCTGAATGCATCAAAGAAACCAAAAAGCACCAAATACAATGCATGACTCTTATCTGCTTTCTTGAGCAGAAAATATAACAAAAAAACATTAAGACATTTTGGGGACCTACTGGGATAGGAAACATGGAATGCATATTAAGTTATATTATTTAATTAGCACGAATTTCTAGAAATGACAATGGCATGAAGAAAGTCCTTATTCTTAGGAGACACATACTGATGTATTTAAGGATGCAGAGTCATAACTTTTGCAAGTCTTTCAAATGGTTTAGGAAAAAATGTGTGTAGGGGGAAGAGGAAGGGAAGAAGAACTAAGGAAATGTGGCAAAAATTTTAATAACTATTGCATCTAAGAGAAAAAGGAGAAATAATATTACTCTAAAACAAAGGATACATAGTTACCTCCTTTATAATCTGAAATCTTGTAAGAACCTCCTCTTCAACACCTTTAATTTTGCTCAAGGCATTTTCATGTCTGAAAAGCAGCTGTTCTCTTTCAAGTAAAAACTGTTCTCGCTTTTGAAGTTCTTCAGCAAATTCTTGTTGTGCTGCAGTCTCACACTATATGAGAATGTCAGATTCAAATGTTTTTACAAGGTACATTTATAAGTTTTGAAAATTATTGTCTTGTTATAAAATAATATAACACTATAGCAAGATCCCATATTGATGACTCAAGAGAATATGTGGTACAAAATGGAAATGGATCAGTAGTGTACAAAATTCATCACCTACACACTTAAATTCCATGTTCCATTTCTCTCCACTATTTTACCTATACCCTCTATTCCCTCATCTTGTTGCACTTCTATCACCTTGGGCTAAAAGATCCCAGGCCTGGATTAATGCACTGATGATGTTCCTTACCCCAGTGCTAAACAGTTAAAACACCAGGACAGAAAAATCATACACCAAGAATTTGGCACCGTGGGGAGGCACCTGAGGCTCAGTGAGTAGGGTACCGGCCCCATAGACCGAGGGTGGTGGGTTTGAACCTGGCCCCAGCCAAACTGCAACAAAAAAATTGCCAGGCACTGCGGCAGGTGCCTGTAGTCCAGCTACTCGGGAGGCTGAGGCAAGAGAAATGTGTAAGCCCAGGATGTTGCTATGACGCCACGGCTCCCTACCATGGGCAACAAAGTAAGACTCTGTCTTTAAAAAAAAAAAAAAAAAAATGGCACCATGATGAACTCATGGTCTCACTTCTCCACTGGGTTCTACAGTCCAGAAATCTTTTTGTATTTTTATGGTTTTCTGCATTTTCCAGTGTCCCATTCTACTAGTTTTGAACACACCACGTACACCACTCTTTGTATATAGCCTAACTGGTCCTAACTTCACAGGGAAAACAAGACAGCAGAAGGAAACATCAATCTCTTGCTCCAAAAGTGCATGCACACATTTCTCCTCACCTCCTATTACAAAGGCAGGATCAAGATCTTGGCTCGGCGCCTGTAGCTCAAGCTGCTAAGGTGCCAGCCACATATACCTAAGGCCACGGGTTCGAATCCAGCCCCGGCCCACCAAACAACAATGATGGCTGCAACTAAAAAATAGCTAGGCGTTGTGGTGGGTGCCTGTGGTCCCAGCTACTTGGGAGGCTGAGGCAGGACACTCACTTGAGCCCAGGAGTTGGAGGTTGCTGTGAGCTGTGATGCCACGGCACTCTACCCAGGGGGACAGCTTGAGGCTCTGTCTCAAAAAAAAAAGAAAAAAAAATCTCACTGCCCTAGGTCCTTTTATGTTGACTATTCCTTCAATATTTCAATTCTCCCATCTCACCTAAAATTAATGTCTTGGCCACATCCAATTGTCTCCTTCCCTTTACAGCCAAACTTCCTTAAAATGTGCTTGTTTGCTGAGCCCTCCTGTTATCTCCCAATCACACCTCAATTTAGCCCACACCCCCCAAAATAGCTCACCTATTAATCTAGAAGTCATTCTTCAGCCCTTACCTTATTGAATCTCTTAGCGGCTCAGCAGCACTTTAAACAGATGTCCCTTTCCTCCAACTTACAACACTCATATTCACTGGCTTCCAAGCTACCTCTTTCCATTGCTCTCATCAGTCTTCCAGGCAGGCTTTGCTCCTCACTAACTTTCTGTAGGATGCAGGCTTCAGCCAGTTTTTTCTCATTTTTTACACTATACTGTCTCTGTTTGCTTACATTAACTCAATGGCTAAAATACTAAGTACACGCTAATTGTTCCCAACTTTCAACTACTCAGATCTTTCCCCAAGCTCTAAAGTCAAGTGCAATGTGTTCACTACACATACCCACTATCCAACACACACATGCAACAAGCAAGCTATGCACCGAACGTCCATAACAACTAAAAAGGAATATGGAGATGCAGGAGAGTAGCAGTGTTAAAGGCTCACAGAACATCTGCCCCTCTTCTGCCTGGTCAATCTTTCAGTATCAGACTCAAATGAGTCATTAAGGGACATCTCCCTCTCTTTACTGAGAAAAAGAGTTCCCTGCAGGGAAGAACAGGCATATTTCAAAACCTATTTATCTTGGGTGGTGCCTGTGGCTCAAAGGAGTAGGGCGCTGGTCCCATATACCAGAGGTGGCGGGTTCAAATCCAGCCCCAGCCAAAAAAAAAAAACAAACCCTACCTATCCTAAGCTCAGAGAATAGGGTTCAGATTGAGAGGTAATCAGAATAAGAACTCTAGCAACATAAAATAAAATAAGTTGTTCTGATACCCCCAAAGGATCACAACAGTTTTCCAGCAATGGACTCCAACCAAAAGGAAATTGATGAAATGTCATATATCAAATTTAGAATACAATGGCAAGTAAGGTCAATGGAATTGATGAGGAGGTTGAAAACCAACACAAAGAAACAAAAAAATTCAGACATGAATAAAAAATTCGATGCAGAGATAACATAGGAAAAAATAGAACTTCTAGAAATGAAAGAACCATTTAGGGGATTTAAAAATATAAAGAAAGTTCAACAGACCAAACAGAAGAAATAATCTGGAGCTTGAAGACGGCTTTCAAAATCACCCACTAAGTAGAAAATGTACAACAAAGAATAAAGAATGGAATAACCTCTCCAAGAACTGTGAAACTATGAAAAGTGAACAAAGCTAAGAATTGTAGGTATCACTGAAAAGAAAAAGCGAAAACCTATTTCAGGGAATAATTGAGGAAAACTTCTCTGATATCATTAGAGAAGATACAAGGTCATTGAACACCTAGAAGACTCGTGGCAAACAGGACATTCCCAAGATACATCATCATCAGTCTGGCCAAAGTCAAAGTGAAGGAGAAAATCATACAGCTGCAAGTAACTCATAAGCAACAAGTAACCTACGAAAGAAAACTCATCAGATAACAGAAGACTTCTTAGTAGAAACCTTGCAAGCCAGGGGAGATTTGGGGGTCCATTTTTAGTCTCCTGAACAGAGTAACCACCAAGTAAGAATTCTGTATCCTGCAAAACTAAGTTTCATAAATTAAGGAGAAAAAAGGTCTTTCCCAGACAAGCAAATGCTAAGGGAATTTGTCACGACTAGACCGCCCCTAAGAAATGCTTACAAGTGCTCTATACAATAAAAAGAACAATCCATACCCGTCAATGTAAAAACTCCTACAAGTTAAAGCTCACAACTCTTATAAAACAGTAGGACAAGGGAGAAACCAAGTAACAATCAACATAATGAACAGAACAAGACCTTCTATACCAATACTAACACTGAATAAATGGTCTTAATGCCTAACTTGCTGAATGGATTAAAGAAACACAATCCAAAAATATGCTGAATTCAAGAAATCAAATTTAAAAAATCCTCATAGATGCAAGGTAAAGGTATGAAAAAATACACAAGTGGAAAACAAAAGTGAGCAAGAGTTGGTGTTCTTATATCAAAAAACATATACTTTAAATCAACAATGGTAAAAAAAGATGAAAATCGTTATTATACAATGATAAAGGGAGCAATTCAACAAGATGTAATAAGTGTAAATATACATACATCTAACACAGCAGCTTTCAGACATAAACAAATTTTACTAGATCCAAAATAAATAAATAGCAATATCACAATAGCTGGAAATTTTATCATTCTATTGACAAAACTCTAGAAAAGGCATCCTCAAACTACGGCCCACAGGCCACATGCAGCCAGCCTAGGACATTTATCCGGCCCACCGGGTGTTTTTGCCGCTGCTGTCTGTCCTGCTTAGCAGCCGACTCGTCCTGGGGCCCACAGTCCGGCCCTCCAACGGTCTGAGGGACAGTGAACTGTCCCCTGTTTAAAAAGTTTGAGGACCCCTGCTCTAGAACAAATGGACCTAAAAGACAATCACAGAACATTCAACCCCAATATTGCAGAATATGCATTCTTCTCATCAGCACATAAGATATTCTCCAAAACAGATCAGATGTTAGGCCACAAAGCAAGTCTCAGTAAATTCAGAAAAATCAAAGCCATACCATGTATTTTCTCACATCACATTAGAATAAAACTAGAAATCAATTCCAAGAGGAACTCTCAAAACTACAAAAAAATACACAGAATACAACTTGCTGCTGAAACAATACTTGGATCCTTGACAAAAAAATCAAAATGAAAATCAAAATTTTTTTGAATGGAATGCCAAAGATGACACAATTTACTAAAATCTCTGGGATATAGCAAAAACACTGTTAAGAGGAAAGTTTATAGCCTAAAATGCCTGCATCAAAAAGACAGAAAAATCGTGTATTAATAACCTAATGTCAAACCTCAAGAAACTAGAAAAAGAACAAACCAAACCCAAACCTAAGCAGAAGAAATAACAAACATCAGAAGCAAATGAAATGGAACCCCCACTCCAAAATATACAAATCATCTATGAAAAAAAACTTGGTTCTCTGAAAAGATAAACAAATTGACAGACTACTAGCTAGAAAGAATCAGAAAGAGAAGACAAAGGACTCAAATAAGCTCAATTACAAATGAAAAAGGAAACAACTAATACCATAGAAATATTAAATATCATCCATCACTACTATAAAAACCTATAAGCACACAAATTAGAAAATCTAGAGGAAATAGATAAATTTTTGGAAACACACAACCTCCCAAGCTTCAATCAGTAAGAAAAAGAAATCCTGAACAGACCAGTAATGAGCAGCAAGATTCAAACAGTAATAAAAAGTCTCCCAACAAATAGATTCACAGCCAAATTATACTAGACTTACCAAGATCTATCAGGTATCTTACCAAAGCTGTTCCATAACATCAAGGTGGGCATCCTCCATAATTCATTCTACAAAGCTATTCTCACTCTTATACAGAAGCTAGGAAATGATATAACAATAACAAAAACCCTACAGAACAGTATCTCTATACTACATAAATGCAAACATCCTGAACAAAATACTAGCAAACCCAAACCAACAGCCCATGAAAAAGATAATTCACCGTGATCAAGTAGGGTTCATCCCAGGAACACATAAAATTATTCAACATACATCAATCAATAAATGTGATTTACTGCATAAAAACAAAAATCACAGTACCTCAATAGACACAGAAAAAGCATTTGATAAAATCCAGCACCCCTTTATGATAAAAATCCTCAACAAAGTAGACATAAAAGGAAGATACCTCCAAATAATAAAAGCCATATATGACAAACCCATAACCAACATCATAATGAATGAGGAAGAACTGAGAGCATTCTGCCTAAGACCTGGAAGAAGACATGGATGGCCACTGTCACCACTTGTATCAGTATAGTACTAGAAGTCCTAGGCACAGCAATCAGGCAAGAGAAAGAAAAGGCATTAAAATTTGGGAAAAGGAGGTCAAAATACTGCTGTTCGCTGATGATAGGATCTTGCATGTAGAAAACCCTAAAGACTCCACCAAAAGACTCTTAGAATTGATAAATTCAGTAAAGTCTCAGGGGCGGTGCCCATAGCTGAGTGGGTAGGTTGCCAGCCACATACACCAAGGGTGGCAGGTTGGAACCTGGGCCTGCTAAAACAACAATGACAACTGCAACAAAGAAACCAGCCAGGCATTGTAGCTGGCGCCTGTAGTCCCAGCTGCGTGGGAGACTAAGGCAAGAGAGTCACATAAGCTCAAGAGTTTGAGGTTGCTGTGAGCTGTGATGTCACAGCACTCTACCCAGGGTGACTGCTTGAGACTCTATCTCAAAAAAAAAAAAAAAATCAGTATAGTCTCAGGCTACAAAATTAACATACACAAATAAACAATATTTCTATATTAATAGTCAAGCTGAGAATCAAATCAAGAACTCAATCCCATTTAAAATAGCTGCAAAAAACCCCAAATACCTAGGAATATAATTACTAAGAAGATGAGCAATCTCTATAAGGAGATCTACATAACACCAAAGAAAAGAATCATAGATGATATAAATGAATGAAATAACATCCCATATTCATGGAATGGAAAAATGAACACTGTTAAAATGTCCATACTACCCAAAGTGATTTACAGATTCAATGCAATTCCCTTCAAAATTCCAACATTATTTCTTCTGGCTCTAGAAAAAATAATCTTAAATTTCATATAGAACCAAAAAAGACCCTGAATAGACAAAGAAATCCTAAACAAAAATGACTAATCTGAAGACACATTACCTGACTTCAAATTATTTTACAGGCTACAGTAAAAACTAAAAGCGGCAAGGTACTGATACAAAGACAGATACATAGAACAATGGAAAAGAACAGAGAACCCAGACCTAACGTCATATAACTACAACCAACTGACCTTCCACAGAGCAGACAAAAACATACACTAGGAAAAGACACGCTAATCAATAAATGGTACTGGGAACACTGGATAGCCACATGCAGAAGAATGAAACTGGATCCTTATCTCTCACCATATGCAAAAGTTAAATCAAGGTGGATTAAAGACTTATATGTTAACACCTGCAACCATAAAAATTCTAGAAGAAAACCTAAGAAAAACTCTTCTGGACACTGGCTTAGGAAAAGAATTTATGAGCAAGACTCCAAAAGCAAAAACAGCAACAAAAAAATAAGCAGGACTTAAGACATAAAAGTTTCTGCACAGCAAAGGAAATAGTCAATAGAGTAAATAGATAAACCACAGAATGGGAGAAAATGCTCACAAACTATACATCAGCAAAGAGCTAATATCCAGAATCCACAAAGAACTCAAATCAATTAGAACAAAAACTAGCATAAATAGATAATCTACAGAAGGGAGAAAATGTTCACAAACTTTGTTCATCAACAAAGGACTAATATTCAGAATCCGCAAATAACTCAAATCAACAAGAACAAAAAATAATCCCATTTAAAAGTAGGCAGAAGATATGAACAGACTTTTCGCAAAAGAAGATAGACAAATGGCCAACAAACATACGAAAATGCTCAACTTCATTACTTATCAGGGAAATGCAAATCAAAACTACAAGAAGATACCAACTTACCCCTGCCAGAATCACCATTATTAAAAAGTCAAAAATTAATAGATATTGATGTGGTTCCATAAAAAGGAAATGTTTATACACTGTTGGGGTGAATGTAGACTTGTACAACCTCTACAAAAAGCAGTATAGAGATTCCTCAAAGAACTAAAAGGAGACCTATCGTTCAGTAGAGCAATCCTACTACTGGGAATCTACCCAAAAGAAAAGAAGTCACTGCATACAAAAGGTATCTGTGCTCAACTGTTTACTTGCAACACAATTCATAATACCAAAGATACGGAATCAGTCTAAGTGCCCATCAATTGATGAGTGGATAAAGTGATTTCTCACACACACACTGGAGTACTACTCACCTATGAAAAGGAATAAAATAAAGTCTTTTATAGTAACTTGGAAAGATCTGGAGACTATTATCCTGAGGGAGGTATCTCAGGGATAGAAATACAGGTATCAAATGGTCTTACTTACTATATAAGTAGGAGCTAAACAAAAAATGTTTGGTCATAAAGAGCAATGACAGGCATCGGAAACTAAAAACGGAGCAGAGTAAGAGAGGATGAAGGATAAAAATCCACCTATCACATACAGTGCGAGGGATGTCCAACCTGTGGGCTATGGGCTGCATGCAGATTTTTTGAGGACTGTTTTACTTATCTGTGGTACCTAATATTGCAAAAAATATGCATAGACGTTTTCTTTTGCTTATCAGCCTTCATCAGTGTTCGTGTATTTAATGTGTGGCCTAAGACTACTCTTTTTTTGAGACAGAGTCTCACTCTATCGCTCTGGGTAGAGTACCGTGCCATCACAACTCACAGCAACTTCAAACTGCTGGGCTCAAGCAATCCTCTCGCCTCAGGCTCCCAAGTAGCTGAACTTTAGGCATGCACCACCATGCCCCACTAATATTTCTATTTTTAGTAGAGACAGAGTATCACTTTTGCTCAGGCTGGTTTCAAGCAATCCACCCACCTCGGCCTCCCAGAGTGCTAGGATCACAGGCGTGAGCCACAGTGCCTGGGCAACTCTTATTCGTCTAATGTGCAGCATAAAAGAGAAAAAGATGGAGATGGAAAGCCCTAATTTCTATGTGATATAATTTGTCCACATAACAAAAAACACTTGTAACGCTGAAATTTTTTGAAGTAAAAATAGATAATCCATGTACAGAAAAAAATTGAATAAAACATATTTTCCCTTCCAATTGATGCTGCCATCCATTTGGGAGAAAAACTGTAAGGTAAGAAGTAGGATAAATGTGCTGTTTTATGGAAAAGACATCCCACCCAATTTAAGTGATTCCAAATTTTTGTAACAGCTAAGAAAAATGCCTTCTTAAACTATTATTGTACAAACAAGATTTCAGAAGGTATCTTTAAGCCACTTACCATTTAGGAAATTAAACTATATTGACACATTGCTGTATGTTCATTATTGCTACACCGATCAACATCTTTACCTGTTTAAACATAATTTGTGATGTACACACAATGCCCTGCTACTAATTGTTGTGAACATTTAGCCTCTATTGTCAAATAGGTTAAGACCACTTTTTTAAAATATTAATGAGCACTTATCCTAGCTCCCTGGGTATAATTTAATGTCATACATCATCATTGCTTTACCACATTAACTGCTATGTGAGTTGGATTAAACTTATGCTGGTTGTGAGCCTGGGGCCTCCTGAAGTATATATAACTCACAAGTCTCTTTACTTATCTTGACTTAATAAAACACTGTGGCCTCACAGGAAAAAAAAAACACAACTTTTTTCCTAGTGTGACAGTCACTGTGTTAAAGTACTAATAATTCTTAAATTATCTTGTAACTTGCCATCTCCACCCTCTTCCACCACCTCAAATTTGTGAAATTTTTCTATGGTTATTCCCAATTATCAGGTCTTCTGGAAAAACCTCAGGAACAGCCTTAGGAAATATGTTGCTAGCTAGTAATATGCCATGACAAATCACAATTGGTGATGGAATTTAAAACATTTTCCATTAGGCAAACCCAAGATGCCAGTGCAATGTCTGTCTATTCACAAAATTCAGGAATATGAGTCACAGTTGATTCTAGGGACACTCAGAAATTCTTCCCATGGCCTATGGAGAAACTGGTCCCATCTACATTTAATAGAAAAGGTGATGAAATAGAAACCAGTAGGTTCTCTTTCCAAAAGCTACCATGAGCTGCTATGAAGGGGCCATCAAAGTATTAGCAAAAGATGGGATGGGAAGAGGAACCCTAAGATCTTCTTATGCCTGGGAAGAGCCTAGTGACCCAACAGCATAGACGCCGTCAGGCATTATCATGCATTCTGTAACAGACATTGCCATTAGGATCCCTAAGAACCAATTACTGTTCATAAGCATGAAGATAAACTGCAATATTAGCAGTAACCAGACAGGATGAGGTCTTGGTCTTAGTTAAGACTACTCATCAGAGGTGCCTTGAGCAGGCTGGAGATGGGGAGCAGAAGCTTAGGGGATTTTGCTTGGGGCTTTCCCAAACTGAACCTCACTTGATGAGGCAAGGAAGCCCCCCAAATGACCTGTCCTCCATGTAGTTTGTCAATTATGTCCCACAGCAAATCTCTGTGACTATACATGACATTTCCAGGATATAAAGGCTCAGATATGCCTTCCTATGTCTACAGGTCAGGAGGCTCCCACGCTTATCTGACAAAATCTTTTCCATATGCACTAATACCAGCTAACTCAGAGCTTCCCTCCACACTGTCGGTCTGACATGTCTGTGTTTCACTGCTCTTTTGTGTAACTCATCCAATTTGTCCTTGACTTTCTTTGCTCCAAGGGCCTTCATTTACACTCTGTCTCACTAGCCCTACTCCCTAAGTCACATCCTGGATTCTGTCATCATCCAAACCTGCTATGACTCAGATACTTAAACATCAGTAATGTGGACCTCCTTCTTCCCAGATCTCCCATTATCCTGCTATGTTCTTTTCGAGACAGAGTCTCACTATGTCACCCAGAGTAGAGTACCATGACATCACAGCTGACAGTAACCTCAAACTTTGGGCTTAAGTAATTCTTTTGCCTCAGCCTCCCAAGTAGCTGGGACTACAGGTGCATACCACAACGCCAAGCTATTTTTTGGTTGCAGTTGTCACTGGTTACCAGGCCTGGGCAGGGCTTGAATCTGCCAGCCTCAGTGTATGTGGCCAGCACCCTACTCACTGAGCTACAGTGCTGAGTCCATTATCCTGCTTTTTAACTGTGTCTTCCCCCTGCAAATATGATTCAGCCAGGCCTGAATCAACCTACTTTTTTGTTTCTCTGTTGCTAGATACAAAATTGCTACTAAAAAAAAAAAAAGGCAAAACAGTGCTAGTGAAATCACTACAAACTCTGGTGTCCAACCTCAACCAGAAACCATTATGGCCTCCCACTTCCTTCTGTCTTGGCACATCAAAGTCCTCCACTCATGCCTGTGTCTTCACTCTTCTCTCTGGGGCAGCTAAGCCCCTCTTAGCACCAAATCTAGTCACCCCAGCTGTGCTTCCACTCCTATCTATCTCCTGTCCCTACCACTTCTTAAGTGTCTTCACCTCTCAATTACCCCTTTTCTATTCTCTCAGATGGCTTGGGAAGGAGGAAGGTCTCTTCACAAAGACAAGGGTACTTAATTAATTATGGAAATAATTTTTCATTCTTTCATTCCCTTGTTAGGATATAAGTATCCTCAAGGCAGGAACGTTACTATATGTCCCGGTGTCATACAGGTGCTAAATAAATATGTGATGAATGAATGGATGTAGAAATCTAAGGGTAGGAGAACAAATAAGAGAGGAAGTAGCCAATAATGACCAGCTGTGCAGAGAGGACAAGAAGGAAAGGAACAGGGGTCCTTTGGCTCTGGCGAGGAGATAGTTGTCACTCATTCTAGAGGTTCCCCCCAAATTTAGAATGAGCGGGCACTAGGAGCCTACTTCACATTGACTGTTTAGTTCTTGAAGTACCTTATGCTGGGAGGGGGAGGGTGGGTAGAGAGAAGAGACAACACAGTCACCTGGCCTAGAGAACAGGTGGAACTGAAGCAGGACAGGGCGGATGAGCTGCATGCCAGGGAAGGGGATCTGCAGCTTCAGACCACAAGCCAACTGTCAGAACTCACTCAAGTTTCTTAAATTTTTGTAATTTTTACATTTCAGGAATCTGCCATCAATACTTGGAAGCAGGCTAGACGTGGTAGCTCACGCCTGTAATCCCAGCACTCTGGGTGGCCAAGGTGAGTGGATCACCTGAGCTCAGGAGTTTGAGACCAACCAGCCTGAGCAAGAGTGAGACCCCATCTCTAAAACACAGCCAGGCATTGTGGTGGGCACCTGCAGCCCTCCTACCTGGGAGGCTGAGCCAAGTGAATCTTTTGAGCCCAAGAGTTTGAGGTTGCTGTGAGCTATGACACCACAGCACTCTACTGAATACGACAAAGTGAGATTGTCAAAAAAAAAAAAAATACTTTGAAGCACCTCTGAATGGAGAGGGTGAATGAACCCTTTAGGGTCCTTTGAAATCTTAACAAGTCTACTACACACCCCCCACCTTTGAAACCTCAGCCACAGCCTATGGAGCCTTCACCTGCCAGCTTTTACACACAGCAGCCCATTCCATGCCTTCTTCCCTTCTGTCACTGTGCCTGGGTCCCTTGTACGACTGTGTGAAACGATGGTGGAAGGAGAAAGACAAGCACCAAATTCTCTACCAATTCTGCAAGAACTGAAAGAGGCGAGGCAGCACACTTCCTCTGTCACTGCACGCATTTTAGCAAGGTGACTTTTAGTGTAGAGCATGCACTTGCACTCAGGTGGCACGTAGTAGAAACCAGTCCTGAATTCCTAGATCCTCAGAGGTGGCAGAGCCGGATGAATCATGATGGTCTCTGGATGTCCAACATAAACAGTTATCTCTCCTTAGCTGAGACGTTCTAGGAGTCAAACATTATATGACTTCTGCATTTTCACTTCTACAGCTTCTTTGGGTAGAATTGCCTTTATTCTCAGAAATGATGTGCTTATTGTCTTATCAGATCCATGTAAGGTTATCACTTCTAAGTATCCATCAATCACATAAAATAGTTTTTTACTCTGATTTGTGCTCTTATTGGCCCCCAAACTGCTGGTCAGTTTATTCAATTTCCTAAGGAAGGTTTCTGCCTATCTTCATTATAGATAAATATCTCCTAATATTCCTCATACTTAGTTATTAAAATACTACTCAGCTGATTTCACTGGTTTATTTCCTCCAACTTCAAAAATTCACAAACAAAAGGCATCTCCCTCTCTGGTGTGTATTCATTCACTGCACTCACCCTGTGAAGCTAAAATAAATACGTACATCCTCACTGCATATCCATAAGCTAAGAAAATATTCCAGGTAAGATTAGTGCAATATATTTCGGATGAAGGGGTATTTACTACAGAATTAAAAATGAAGAAAATTCTGTGGGTTCATTTTTTTAAAAGCTTGCATACAGCAATCCTAAGCAAAAAGAATACAACTGGAGTTACCATATTATCTGAATTCAAATTACAAGTCTACAGTAACTAAAACAGCAGGGAACTGATACAAGTTGACATACAGAGCAATGGAAAAGAACAGACAACCCAAAAAAGCCATACAGCCACAACTCAACAAAGCAGACAAAAACATACACTAAAAAAAAAAAATACACTAGGGAAAGGATGCCATACAGCCACATAGCCATATAGCCACAACCAACAAAGTAGACAAAAATATACACTTAAAAAAAAAAAAGAAACCATATAGCCATAACCCAACAAAGTAGACAAAACATACACTTAAAAAAAAAATACACTAGGGAAAGGATGCCCTATTCAATAAATGGTGCTATATGCTCTCACCATATATAAAAATTAACTCCAGATGGATTAAAAACATAAATGTCATTACCTGAAAGCCATAAAAATTCTAGAAAACAACCTAGAAAAAATTCTTCTGGATATTGGCTTAGGCAAAGAATTTAGAACTAAGACCACCCCTCCAAAACACACACAACACAACAAAAATAAATAAATGAGACTTAATTAAATGGTGCCCTACAGAATGAAAGAAAATATTCGCAAATTTTACATTTGACAAAGGGCTAATATCCAGAATCTACAAAGAACTCAATTCAGCAAGCAAAAAACAGACAAACAAACAAACAAGCCAGCCCAGGTGTGGTGGCTCACACCTGTAATCCTTTGGGAGGTCAAGGCAGGAGTATCCCTTAAGCTCAGGAGTCCAAGACAAGACTGAGCAAGAGTAAGATGTCATTTCTACTAAAAATAGAATAAATAGCTGGGCATTGTAGCAGGTACTTGTAGTTCCAGGTACTCGGAGGCTGAAGCAAAAGGATCACTTGAACCTAGTAGTCTGAGGCTGCTGTGAGCTATGCTGAGGCCATGGCTCTCCAGGCTGGGCAATAGAGTGAGACTCTGTCTCAAGAAACAAAAAAAAGCACAACCACCATCACCAGATAACCCCATCAAAATGTGGGCAAAAGACATGACTTTTTTCAAAAGAACATACACATTACTTAATCGTCAAGCAAATGCAAATTAAAACCACAATGAGATACCATACTATCCCTATCAACATCACCATTATTAAAAAGTCAAAAAATGAGAGATGTTGGCACAGATGCAATGAAAAGAAAATGCTTATACACTGTTGGTGGGAATGCAACCGAATACACCTCTATGGAAGATTCCTCTAAAAGTAGATCTACCTCTTGATCCAACAATTCTACTACTGGGTATCTACCCACAGGAAAAAGTCATTTTATTAAAAAAAAAAAGACACCTGTATCTGAATGTTTATTGCACAACTTACAAATATAAAGATGTGGAATCAACCTAAATGACCACTGTTTGATGAATGTGATGAATGTAAAGAAAATGTGGCATATATATACACCATGGAATACTATATATACCACGGAGTACTACTCAGCCACAAAGGGAATGAAATAATGTCCTTTGCAGCAATTTGAATGGAACTGAAGACCACTGTTCTAGGCAAAGTATCTAAAGAATGAAAAATCAAACACTGTATGAGCTGGAGCTAAACAAGATATGTACCTGGTCATAATGTGGTGTACTAGACATGGGAAACTAACAAAGACAGAAGGTGAGAGAGGGGTCGGTGGATGATAACCTATTTATTGTGTATAATATCCACTATTCTTATGACAGGTACACTGAAAACTGTGACTTCAGAAATTACACAATTCATTCATGAAAAACACTTGTACCCTGCCTCCCCTGGCCTCATATCTATGAAATAAAAAAGAAAAAAATTCAAGTCCCAACAGGCTGTTTAAGGCTGGGCATGGTAGCTCACGCCTATAATCTTAGCACTCTGGGAGGCCTAGGTGGGTGGATTGCCTGAGCTCACAGGTTCGAAACCAGCCTGAGCAAGAGCAAGACCTCATCTCTAAAAAATGGACATTATGGCCGCTGCCTGTAGTCCCTGCTACTCAAGATGATGAGCCAAGAGAAGAGCTTGAGCCCAAGAGTCAGAGGTTGCTGTGAGATATTATGCCACAGCACCCTACTGAGGGCAACAAAGTGAGACTGTCTAAAAAAAAAATTAAAAGAAAACAAATAGGTTGTTTAATTTCTCCACCGGTATGCTTTTTTCAGATAGATTAAAATAAGCATGTCTACAACTAAATTCAGTTGTCTCTCGGGGAAATGTAAAGCAAAATACCCCCTGGGAAGGGCCAGGATTAAAATTATGGAAAATAAGCACCAGGAAGGACATGAAAAAACCAGAATCCCAATACATGGCTGGTGGAAATGTAAAGTGGTGCAGTTACTTTGGAGAATATCTGGCAGTTCCTCGAAAAGTTAAATACATAGCTGCCATATAATCCAGAAATTCCACTACAGGTATATACCCAAGAGGAAAAGCACATGTCCACACAGAACTTAAATACAAATGTTCGAATCAGAATTATTCACAATAGCCAAAAAGTGTAAATGAGCCAAATGTCCATCAATAGAAGGATGGATAAACAAAGCATATATAATGGAGTATTATTTAGAAATAAAAAGTACCAATACATGCTACACAAACGAACCTTGAAAATAATCATGCTAAGTAAAGGAAGCTAGATAAAAGACCACTACTACATGATTCCATCTACATGAAGGGTCAAGAATAGATAAATTTAGAGACAGAAAGTATATGAGTGGTTGCCTAGGGGTGGGGGGATATGAGAGGAAAAGCTGTGACTTCTAATGGCTAGGGAGTTTCTCCTGAGGATGACGAAAATATTTTAAAATTGATTGTGGCAATGGTAGCACAAATCTGTGAATATATTAAAAATATTTTAATTATACACTAAAAAAATTAAAGAGGTATACATTGAAAACAACTGAAGCCATCCTCCTTCTCCGGTTATTTCCCTGGCTCTGCAAAAAGCAGCATCATTTATCCAATTGCCAAAAAAAAACCCTGCATTTTGCCTTTGACTAAACCCTTCTACACACTTCCTAAATCCAAATAGTCTCCAAGTATAGCTGATTCTTGAACAATGCAAGGGTTAGCAGTGCAGACCCCTGTGGAGTGGACAATTCATGTATAACTTTTGACTCCCCAAAAACTTTACAAACACCCTACTTTTGACTAGAGACCTTAACCAATAACACAGTCAATTAACACATATTTTATATGTTATATTTATTACACAGTTTTATTACAATAAAGTGAGCTAAGGAAAAATGTTATTGAGAAAATCATAAGGAAAATACATTTACAGTGCTGCGCTTATTGATACTGTTAAGTTGATTTAGTCTGTTTACAAGATGAATCATCTATCTGAAATGGTGGGCAACAATTACTGCAGACCTCCATCAATCTATAATATTTATCAAGCAATTCAACTTTTTCATAATAGTATTGTGAGTCTTCTCTGCTTCTCAAAAACACTTTGAGCATCACTAGTGGCTTATGGTATTGTACTAAACACAATGAAAAATACCCGAAAATTGCAGGAAATCACGTTTTACTGTGATAGACAAATTTACTGGAGCAATGCTCATGTGGAGATGATTGTCATCATGTAGCATTCAAAGTGGATACTCGCAATACTTGATACTGCCAATACCAACAGTAGGTGGCCACAAAGTTATTACAGCATTGCAATATGTACTGCAATTAATTTTATGCAGTTATGATTTAATATTGCAACTTTAAATTTCTCTTGACTATGAATGATACCATGTATAGTCTGTGTTTGTGTAAGTTTTAATAAATTTTAACAATTTTTTTTTTCTTATTTTGAAACAGAGTTTCACTATCACCTTTGGTAGAGTGCAGTAGCATGACAGCTCACAGCAACCTCAGACTCTTGGGCTTAAGAAATTCTCTTGTCTCAGCCTCCCAAGTAGCTGGGACTACAGGCACCCACCACAATGCCCGGCTATTTTTTGTTTTTGTTGCAGTTGTCATTGTTGTTTTAGCAGGCCCAGGCCGGATTCAAACCCATCGGCCTCAGTGTATGTGGCCACTGCCCTAAGTTTTAACTTTTTATAATAGATTTTTATATATTTTGTGGTAGTAAATGATAAAATAGACTAGTATCTCCTTATATTTTATGTGTTTATGACACTATGTAACCCTTGGGTTTTTTAATATTTCTAGCCTACATGGATTATTTACAATTTTTTTAATTGTCATAATTCTCCAAAATATTTCTAGTATATTTAGTGAAAAAAGAATCTGTGTATAAGCGGACCTGCGCAGTTCAAACCTGTGTTACTCAAGGGTCAACTATGCTTGACCCTTAAATATCTTTAGAATTCATCCACTTCTATCCCTGAGGCCCCAAGCCTAATTCAGGACACAATCAATCTACCACTATCTACTCACACTCTATCCTCTCTCTAGATCTTCAACTACTGATGACAACTTTAATCATACAAATTAGATATTCATCAAAGACCTATGTTCTGACCACCAAGCTGAAACATTAAACTGCCAAACCCAGCCGGCTCTGATATAAAATCTCAATCTTTCTCCTGAAAACCGTTCTTTCTTCCTCCAAGTTGCACAAAACAAAAATATGGGAAACAACCTACACACCTTATTCGCTCTATGCCATATCCAATTCATTATACCAAGTCTGGCCAATTTTATTTCCACAATAAATCTCTACATTATTTATATTTATTCCTCTGCCACCTTCCCAGTACAAGTTACCATTATTTTCTGCCTGGGCTATTACAGCAGAATCTTAACTGGTCTCTCAAATCCCAACCCATTTATTTAAGCACACAAAAGATTATGCAACACCCTACTTTAAAAATCCTCAGTTACCAGCTCGGCGCCTGTGGTTCAATCGGCTAAGGCGCCAGCCATGTACACCTAAGGTGGTGGATTCGAATCCCCAGCCCGGCCCGCCAAACAACAATGATGGCTGCAACCAAAAAATGGCCAGGCATTGTGGCGGGCACCTGTGGTCCCAGCTACTTGGGAGACTGAGGCAGGAGACTCGCTTAAGCCCAGGAGTTGGAGGTTG
>CAUYQV010128753.1:0-23097 GCA_963574575.1 Galagoides demidoff | reverse complement strand
GCAACCTCCAACTCCTGGGCTCAAGCGAGTCTCCTGCCTCTGCCTCCCAAGTAGCTGGGACCACAGGCGCCTGCCACAACGCCCGGCCATTTTTTGGTTGCAGCCATCATTGTTGTTTGGCGGGCCCAGGCTGGGGATTCGAGCCCGCCACCTTAGGTGTATGTGGCTGGCGCCTTAGCTGATTGAGCCACAGGCGCCGAGCCATCTCTTACATTTTCTAAAATCTAAAATGTTTCAAAATAAGTTATTTTGGAGAAAATACTATGTAAAGAAAAAGGTTATAAAGACACTGCCATTGTTCTTGAGGCTGTGTTGGTGGAGGACAAGTGGAGGTGATGCGTCATGATGAGTTTAGTGCAAGAACAGGGAGCTGGTGCCAACTCAGCCTGGCAGTTAGGGAGGGTTTGGGTGAGAGGGGATTCCCATAAGTCACATTTGAAAATGTCTGCTGCACCCTCCCTTGTGCCTGCTGTGCTCCCCGACCTTCCCCCGTGTGAGTCTTCAGAGCAGCGTGGAGGAGACCTGACCTGCTCTAGATGTCCCCTGACCCCACAGTGTGCTCTGCCGGCTATGCCTTGGGGGGGTTACCGCTCCTTCCTCGTGCACCTGCCTTGTGATGTAAAGCAGACTGCTAGCCTTGCCCTGGCCGTTTGCCCACCAGCCAGTCTGTAATCCGTCTCCTATCCCAAGAGGCAAGCTACAAAAGAAGGAACTTGAAAATGTGACCCCCTAAAGACAGTGGATCCCCTTTGAATATTACCAATTTGCAGCCATAGGAAGGTAATAAAAGAAGGTGGGAGAGAAGGTGTCCATGGGGAAGTGCTGGTTACACTGCACCCCTGAAGGCACAATAGCCTCCCTGGACTGCTCAGCCCCACCCCCCAGGTTATTTTTAACTGCCACATTGTAAAGTAAATGTTTGCACTTTGATAAGTGTGCTTCTACTGGCTGGTTCTAAACTCTGGTCTGGGAGGTTACCAGAACAGCCAGGGAGTGGCATGGGAGTGAAATGTAATGGTCATTTGGGGGCCAGCCCTGCTATCCCTGTCAGAGTAAACCAGCCACTGGCATTGTGTGCACTGCTTACATCACCTGTCTGAGCTGTCGGTGGTCCGTGAAACGGATTGTTCTCTCGGAGTCACCCAATATCCCGAACAATGGGAGCTCACAGGGAACATTCCACCCACCGGGTCAGAAGCAGGGAGCGTCCCGTGCCTGCCTATGGCCTGCCTTCTCTCTCTCCCCCTCACCCCTTCTCTTTCTCTCTCTAAAGGGAGGTAAGAGGAGGGAAGGAAAGATCCTTCGTGCAGAGGCCCCTGGCAGAGTGACGTCACAGGCTAGAGGGAGATTAAGGTGCAACAAGGAGAATAAGGGACACACTGGGGTTTGCACTTTGTAGAATTTTTTTTTTATTTCTTTACTGGATTTTCCTCCATGAAAACCCTTCTAGAAAAAGGTGTGGAAGGAGGAGGAACTGTCGGAAGGCCCCGCCTTATTATCACCCCCCCATCTGGAGCTGAGAAAGTCACCTCCAGATGTAACATTTCAGGGGTGTTTCTGGTTGTGTGTCCAGATGGCCCCACTCCCACAGGGACAGAGGTGGATCCCTGCGGCCCTGGGCAGCTGAGAAGTGGGGCTTCTTTCAGGACTGATTCGGTTTAGTGACTTCCTCGACTTCTTTCTTTGCCTTTTATGGTGTCACTTCCACACTAAGGTGGGACCTACATTTCAGAGTTTATCTCCAGAAAGAGGCCAACTCCTCCCACAACCCCTAAAGAGAAGATCTGTCTTTATTTGTTGTTTTTAAGACAGAGCCTCACTTTGTCACCCTCGCCCTCACCAGGGTGAGTGCCCTAGTGTCACTCACCCTGGGCTTAAACAATCCTCTTGCCTCAGCCTCCTGAGTAGTTGGGACTACAGTAAGGTGACCAGATTTTTTTTTGTTTTTTTGAGACAGAGCCTCAAGCTGTCACCCTGGGTAGAGTGCTGTAGCATCACAGCTCACAGCAACCTCCAACTCCTGGGCTCAAGCAAGTCTCCTGCCTCTGCCTCCCAAGTAGCTGGGACCACAGGCACCCACCACAATGCCTGGCTATTTTTTTGGTTGCAGCCGTCATTGTTGTTTGGCGGGCCTGGACTGGATTCGAACCCGCCACCTTAGGTGTATGTGGCTGGTGCCTTAGCCACTTGAGCCATAGGCACTGAGCCAGACCAGATTTTAACATTGGTAAAGCAGGACACCATTGTGGGGGGAGGGGGTTGGGGGGCTGGACCTGACAACAATGCAAACTTTGATAAGCAGTTCTCAATAATCAGTTCTCAACAATTATTTGTTATTATTAAAGTTGAACATTATAAAATTAACAAAAATAATGTAAAACACATATCCTGGTGAAATAGCCACATGGCAGCTGAAAACTGTATATTCCCTTCCTGTTCTCCCGTGTTCCCTAGCTTGTCGTGCATTCTTTCCAAAAATCAGTGCTTTTTTAAAACGCCACAGGACAAATTGTTAAAAATGGGACTGTCCCACCAAAAGCGGGATGTCTGGTCACCTTAGACTACAGGCGTCTTACACAACCCCTGGCTATTTTTAGACATGAGGTCTCCCTCTGACTCAGGCTGGTCTGGAACTCATGACCTCCAGTGATCTACCCACCTTGGTCTCCCAGAATGCTAGGATTACAGGAATGAGCCACCAAGCCTGGCCCAAGACCTCTTTAATGCTGGCCAGATGGCCCATGACTTGCCCTCTGGCATATCCCATGAGGAATGCCGGGGCTTGTCTTTCCTGAGCCAACCCTTCAGCAGCCAGGTGGGCTGTCACTGCTGCCTTGGCTGCTTCCTGATGGAACAAGGGGAGTGGCTGTGGGTGACAACCACACGCTCACCACAGCATCTCCTAGGAAACTCATCCTAATTTCTTCCCTAATGATTAAGACTTCTTCCAGAGAGCATCAGGGGTGTTTCCTATTCTAAAATCTGAGATAAAATTGAAAGAGTAACAGTGAATTAATTTGCAGAAATATGTTGTGGGAATACATTTTTACAATTACGAATGTCAGCTAAGAAGTAATCTTATTCTCTAGAATTGAATTAAATTAAGCCATAAGCCCCAATTTCCACTCGGTAATATAAAACTATATATAATTTAAATCAGCTCAATTCTTGTTTACAATTCAGTCTTTCTTGAGTACATCCTTAGTCAGTTCAAAGCTATTCTTCTCCCCCCCCATTCTTTTTTAAAATCTCTGCTCAAGGGTGATCTTGGTTCCTGGGGTTAAGTATGATCTTGATTTCAAAGGAACAGGCAACTGTGAAGTCAGGTCCTTCTTGTGAGGTGACCGCTCCCGAGATGGCTTTGGCTTCTGGTGTCTGTCCTCGCTGCCGTGCACTGGTGACGTCCACAGTCTGACCTTGGTCTTTGGCGCCCAGCTCCACACCACCATAAGGCCATTGCTGTCCTGTTTTTCTCTCAGCCAAACTCTTGCTGGGGCAGAAACCACGGGAAAAGTTCAGCTGCTGCTCTGTGCTGCCCTGGTGCTCCAGGGAACGTGGGGTGGTGGCGGGGTGTATCAGGTGGCTGCTCTGGCTGGACCTGCCCCGTGGCCATCTCTTCTCTACCGTGGTCCCTCCTGTCAGCCTAGGGCTCTGTGTGAGAATATTTCTTTGCAGGATTCCCAGTGGAGCATGGAGGCACAGTCCTCCTGCTCGAGGACCCCCAAAGCCCTCGGAGGTTTCCACCGCCGCCATCCGCAGGGCCTGGACTTTGCATCAGCCGTCTGACTTGCTCTCGCTCTCCCTCCCAATTCTCGTGCTTTTCTTCCAGTTTAGCGGAGATTTTTAAAAATCTCCTCTGTCTGGTTCGGGGAGGAGGCTTACACAATTTTGCATTCTTTTGAACCTCTTAGTGATGTCAGTGGTTTCACTCCAGCCGTAGGTCTGAACGTTGACGGCAGTCGTGGGTTTGAAACTTCCTTCTCCGCTCAACACAACTGAACTCTGAAGCGAGTTGAATAATATGGTACACTCAAGCTTTGGGGTTTTTTAAATTAATTTTATTTCTGGAAATATATTCGGCACCATTTCCCCTTTGCTGGTGCTCCAGTTTTCTCGAGGTGAGCAGTAACGTGGGGATCTAATGTTCACTTTTCTCCATTTTTAACAGTGAAAAACAGTCATCTGAAAATGTTGCCTGCAAGGCAAACGGGAAGGGGTAAATACCTGCTTCTGTTCCTTCAGCAAAGTGCCAGTGTGATAGGAGCAGATCAGCGGTGTGTTGGTAAACGCGGGGGAAGTAGGGTTGTGTAGTTTTAGGGTGTGGTGTTGCCATTTCGCGTCCGTTTCCCATTTTCTGTGGAGAATCTGCTCCATGAAGTGGCACCTGCAAGTTCAGGGCTTGTCCACCCAGGCCCAGGTCAGCTGCCGAGGTGGCCGGCTCACGGCCACAGCCTGGCTTCCCGTCCTCTGGTGCCCTGTTAATAGGACCACAGCTCAGTTTCTGCTGGGCTCACCTGAGAGTAATCCCACTGAAACTAGATTTTCCTTAAAAGTAATGTGTCATTATTTCCTTTTTACTCAGCAGACATTGGATCTAATGTCCTAAGCAAAGAAACGACAAATACTCAAAAGATGAAAAATATAACTTGGAGATAGAAAAGCCGGGAAAGGTTTTGTCTCAGGTACAGGGACAGACCACTGCAGAGAGGACCAGGTTAACCAGTGGCGCTCAGAAGAGAAGGCTGCTCACCTGGGTCCCCACCCTGTGGCCAGGGACCCCCACATGGGAGGCTGGGGAGCTGATGTTTGGGAGAATATCCTCCTAACCAGCTTCTCAGTGGATTCAGACATAAGAAAAGGAAAAATTACCAAGGATTAATTGCCCCGGGTGGGTTAAATTAGCCTGAAACAATGACTCACTTTCTAAGCTAGGAATTATAGCTGTGCGGTTTGCTCAGCTCCTTCTTTTTTCCTACCTGGGACATCCTCCCACTCAGACTCCTCATACATTATCCTCCTATCCTAACAGGAGAATCTTTTTACAATGTAGCTGATGAGATCACAGGATTTCCATTAAGACATTAATCAAATGGTGACCCTGAAAGCACTGACCACTGAAAATGCAATCCCATAGGATAATCCCGCGAAGTGAGTTTTTGTCCGATGTCCCAACACCAGCAACATAAGGGGAATCAGCTGTGTTCACTCCTCAAACATAAGGAAATGCAATTCATCCTCTGGAGATGTCCGTGAGAATTCTATATCATCATGCAAATTGATGGTTCCCACAGTGTGAAGAGCACAATCCAGTAGGCACAGCCTTGGGCCTAAATCTCACATCAGCCACTTTCTTAACTCTGGCAAAAAAACTTAACCCTGTCCAGACCCGAGCCTCCCCTCCAGGATGCTGGAGTGGTCTCGCAGAGTGCTGGCTCCCTGGGCTTCGTGGCCCTGGAGGAAAAGCTGGAGACATCACCCTGGTCTCAGTTTCCTCATCTATCCATCAGCACTGTTTTTCTCACAGGGTTGTTGTAAGGATTAAATGCAGATCCCTGTAACGTGTTCTGAGCAGCACTCAGTAAGCTGTTACCAAATAACAGTGTGCTGTCCACGTAGTCCCTGCCAGTCAGCCAAGTTAGGCAGCATTGACCTCCCACTCCATTGCACAAAGAGAATCCTGAAAGCCATGAGCAAGGCCATCAAACAAGCAGTTCCTCTTCAGGAAGGTCAAGCCATTCTAGATTTCATGCGATGAGGGCCGTTGGAGCAAACTTTGGCTCTGCCTGCCAACTTGCACTTGAAGACTTCCTCCTCTTGCCATAAGTGGCTGGAAAACAATGAAGCCTTCAATGCCCCGTTCCACTGAAAATAAAATAATTTCCCCAAACTGGAGAGCCTGATTCAGTTCCTTTCCAATATACAGCAGCCCCCCGGCCCCCTGGAGATATATTCTGAGACCCCCAATGGGCACCTGAAACCTCAGATAGTACCAAATCCAATTGCTGCCCCCCAAATTAATGCCTTTTCTGTCTAACAGAATGCTTACCGTGCTGTGGCCATAACTTTTGCAGTTTGAGGTACATCAGGAAAACTACCACAAATTTCTTTTTCCTTCTTCACAATTTCATGGATAGAAGATTTGTTTTTACTGTAGATCTTAACAGCTTTAGCATACAACTTTTTAAAATGTTTTTAAGCCAAGAACTTTCACCTTTTCATTTAAAGGGAGCAATTTACAGCTTTTCTTTGGCCTAGCTGAATTACCACACAGGTGTGCTTTAGGGCTGTTATTCAGTAAAGCTGGGGTTCTTTGAACGCAAGCACTGTGCCACGTCAGCCATAGATCTGGCTGCTAGGGACTAAGTGACTAATGGGCAGGTGGCATCTATCGTGTGGGTGTGACTGACAGTGGGGTACCTGGCTGGATGGAGCTGGAGGGTGCGAGATTTCCTCGTGCTACTCAGAATCAAGCACGCTATAAAAATACTGGATTGTTTATTCCTGGAATCTTCCATTTAATATATTCAGACCACAGTCAACAGTAGGTAACTGAGATCTCAAAATGCCAAATGGCAGGTAGTGGGGAATCAGGGTTGGGGTGATTGTTTTCCTTCACGAGCAGGTCTCGATGATGGGCCGCCGTTTGGTTTTGTTTTACTTCTGGGCTCCCTGGTAACGTGGACTTCCCCATCTGGGCTTGCTGTGGAATGCACAAGGGTCAGAAAGACGGCAAGACTATCCAGAAAAGCAGAAGTGTCATTAAACTTAAAATGACATTAAAAAAATAAAAGCAGAAGGGCGTGTTTATGACTTCCCAGAAAAACTCAACGGCAGATGCCACTGGAATTAGGAACCGTTGCTCTCATGCCTTGAAAGCCCGTTTCCAAGATGTTCCCTTTTGCTGCCAAGGGATCAGCTGCTCTGGCAGCTCAGGGCAGCTTGCTGGCAGAGAACAGAGGTGGAGAGCCCAGGCTGTGAGACATCACCTTGGACAGCTCTGTCGTGGGAAGGCAGAGAGTGAGCTCACAACGCGTGCAGGACGCTGGAAAGCAACATACCCACAGATACTCGGTACTTAAGAAACAAAATAATAAGCCTATAAAACATCGCCTTCTCTCCTGAACCAAATCAACTGTTTGGATATGAAAAATAATAACCAAATATTACATGCACTTAATTTTTATAAAGGGGTTTGCACACAATGTGTAACACTGTCAAGTACGTAGAGATTGAAGGGGTCTTACTCCAGCTGAGTTTCAGTATTGCCCCTGCACAGTGCACCCCTGCTTCTGGGGCAGTCTGGTAGAGAACAAAGATGGGAACCTGGACACTGTGTTTCCAGTGGCTGCTCTGTAGTGACTTAGCTCTCTGACTCTGGACAGGACCAAAATGAATCCCGATGCATCACCCTGCATCTGTCAAGTTATTATTTATGAGGTTCAAGAGTCTACCTATGGCAAGAAGTTCAGAGACCCAGGGGTCTAATGAAGGAGCTTATGCCTGGAAAGGCCTGACCCAGCACCAGGGATGCAGGAGGCACACCATAAGAAGGCCTCCTGGGGTGCGCGTGTCAGCACAGATCCCCAGATTCAGAGCCAGGTGGACCCTTAAGGGTTATTCCACCTCTTTCATTTGCCTTTGCAGGGCTCCACTCAGACCCATTGTATGTTCATTTTACAGATTAGACTCTCATAAGACAATCTTATTTTCAGCATTTCCGGGCTCCTGGGAGCCCCAAGTTCACAGCACTACTGCGAGGCAGATGAATCGTCTGACAGTAAGGTCATCTTGTCGGCAAACAGGGATAGTTTGACATCCCCTTTTTTGGTTGGTTGCTCTTCATTTCTTTCCCTTGCCTGATTGCTCTGTCTAGGACTTCCAGTATTCTGATGAATACAGGTGGTGACAGTGGGCATCCTTGTGTTCCAGTTGTGGGAGGGGGGATGCTTTCAACTTTACCCTGTTCCATATGATATTGTCTGTGGATTTATAGTATATGGCTTTTATTATTTTTGATATATGTTTCTTCTATGCCTAGCTTGTTACCATTTTTATCATAAA
This sequence comes from Galagoides demidoff, assembly GCA_963574575.1. Taxonomy (NCBI): domain Eukaryota; kingdom Metazoa; phylum Chordata; class Mammalia; order Primates; family Galagidae; genus Galagoides; species Galagoides demidoff. Next base: position 15,036 of record CAUYQV010128753.1, on the reverse strand, counting down.
GCTTCTATGCCTAGCTTGTTAGCTGGATTTTATCAGATGTTTTTTCTGTATCTATGGAGGTGATCACATGGTTTGTGTTTTTAATTCTATTTATGTGGTGCATCACATTTATTGATTTTTGTGTGTGAATCATCCTTGCATCCCTGGGATGAAACCTACTTGAACATGGTGAATTATTTTTTTGATGTACCATTGGATTTGATTTGCTAATTTATTTATTTATTTTTTGAGACAGAGTCTCACTTTGTCACTCTCAGTAGGCGCCGTGCTATCATAGCTCACAGCAACCTCAACTCTTGGGCTTAAGCCATGACTAGCTAATATTTTGCTGAAGATTTTTACATCTACATTTATGAGGGATTTGGTCTGTAATTTCCTTTCTTTGTTGTGTCCTTTCCTGGCTTTAGCATCAGTGTGACACTGGCTTGACAGAATGAGGTAGGGAGGATTTTCCCCTTCTCTGGTGTGGAACACTTTCAGTAGGACTGGTGTCAGTTCTTTGCAGGTTTGGTAGAATTCAGCTGTGACTCCATCTGGGTCCGGGCTTGTTGTTGGCAGACTTTTCATTACTGATTCAATCTCACTACTCCATACAAGGTTGGACAATTAAGTTCACGAACTCATCCTAGAAAAAGTGACACACACCTCATTGCTGAGCATCACTAAGGCATCCTTTGAAGCACTCCCCTTGGGAAACTATGCCCTGATGCCCGCGCCTAGTCACCCTTCAAAGCGATTTTGGAACTCCTTTTCTAGAATGGCCATCAGACTCTTGTTGTATGAGGTCTGACAATTAAGTGTGAGAACTCATCCCCTACAAAAAGTGCTTGGAGGGATGGACGAGGTGGTGGCATCCGTGCGTGCTTCCTGAGGGGAGTACTTGGAAGGTGACCATAACACTGTTCAGTCATGAGGTATGTAGCGCTTTTTCTAGGATTAGTTCACCAAGTTAATTGTCCAGCCTCATAGTGGTCTCTTCAGATTTGTATTTCTTCCTGATTCAGGCTTGGGAGGTCATATTTTTTAAATCATTTATCCATTTCCTCTAGATTTTCTGGGTTTTGTACTTAGAGGTGTTTGTAATAGTCTCACATGAGCACTTGTATTTCTGTGGCATCAGTTGTGATGTCTCCTTTTTCATTTCTGATTGAACTTACTTAAATCCTCACTCTTCTTGATTAATCTAGCTAATGATCTGTCAATTTTGTCTATCTTTTCAAAGAACCAACTTTTTGTTTGATTGATTGTTTATAGTTTTTTGTTGTTAGTTTTAATTTTGTTTAGTTCTCTGATTTTTATTGTTTCTTCTGCTAGTTTTGGGTTTGGTTTGTTCTTCTTTTTCAAGGTTCTTGATGTGTGACTGTAGGCTGTAGTGATCTTTCTGTCTTTTTGATACAGGCAGTTAGTGCTATAAATTTCCCTCTTAGCATTGCCCTTGCAATGTAAGCTACCAAAAATCCAGAGATTTTGTATTATGTGCCATTGTCATTCATGTCAAATTTTTTTTTACTCTCCATTTTGATGTCGTTATTGACCCAAAGTATGTTCAGCAGCAGGCCCTTTAAATTCAGTATATTTATATAGTTTTGAGACTTCCTCTTGGAATTGATTTCTAATTTTATACAACTGTGATCTGAGAACATACAAGGTATGATTTTCATTTATGAAAAATTGGCTGAGACATGTTTGTTGGCCTAACATATGGTCTATCTTGGAGAATGTGTTGTGAACTGTGAGAAAGTATATTCTAGGGCGGTGCCTATGGCCCAAGGAGTAGTGTACCAGCCCCATATATGGGAGGTGGTGGGTTCAAACCCAGTCCTGGCCAAAAGCTGCAGGGAAAAAAAAAGGACTGTATATTCTACAGGTTTCAAGTAGAGTATTCTATAATTGTCTGCTAGGTCCTTTTGTTGGAGAGTCTTTTTTAAACTCAGTGTTTCTTCATTGATTTTCTGCATAGATGATCTGTGTAGTTCTTTTTTTTTTTGCAGTTTTTGGCTGGGGCTGGGTTTGAACCTGTCACCTCTGGCATATGGGGCTGGTGCGCTACTCCTTTGAGCCACAGGCACTGCCCCATCTGTGTAGTTCTTCAGTGGAGTTTTAAAGTCTTCTGTTATTAATATGTTGCTGTTTATTTCATTTCTTAGGTCTTGTAGTATTCGTTTTATGAATTTGGGAGCTCCAGTGTTGAATAAATGTTTAGGATTATCATATCTTCTTACTGAGTTGATCCCTTTATCATTATATGATAACCATTTTTGTCTTTATCTGTTTTATCTGACATAAGAATAGTTACTTCTGATCACTTTTGGTTTCCATTTGCGTGGAATTGTTTTTCACCCCTTTACTTTGAGTCTATGTTACTCTTTACAAGTTAAATAGTTTTCTTAGAGACAGCCTATATTTGGGCTTTTAAAAAATACGCTCTATCAATCTATATCTTTTAAGTGGAGCATTTAGACCATTTACAATCAATATCAGTAAGTGGGGTACTGTTTTAGTCAGTATATTGATTATTTGCTTTATATTCTGCCTTGTGTTAACTATTTATAAGAGCTGTGAGTTTTTACCCTCGAGTGTGTTTCAACTGGCATGTATCAGTCATTTTCTTTGGTGTTTAGAGCTCTTTTGAGTATTTCATGCAGGGACAGGTTTAGTGATGACAAATTCCCTTAGAATTTGCTTTCTGGGAAATATTTTATTTCACCTTTATTTATGAAGCTTAGTTTTGTAGGATGCAAAATTCTTGGCTGATATTTATTCTGTTTAAGAAGAAAGATGAGACCCCAGTCCCATCTGGCTGGTAAGGTTTCTGTTGAGAAATTTGCTGTTAGTCTGATGGGTTTTCCTTTGTAAGTTATTTGATGCGTTCATCTCACAGCTTGTAGGATTTTCTCCTTCACTTTGACTGTGGCCAGACTGATGACTTGGTGCCTTGGTGATATCCTGTTTATAATAAATCTTCCAGGAGATCATTGACCTTCTCTAAATCTCTAGCAAGACCAGAGAGGTTTTCTTCCATTATTACCTCAAGTAGATTTTTCCATGCTTTTTGCTTTTTCCTCTTCTCAGGAATACCTATGATTCTTATATTTGTGTATTTCACACAATCCCATATTTTTCTGAGATTCTCTTGATTTCTTTTGATTCTATCTTCATTTTTGATAACATGGGTTAATTTGAAAGCCTTGTCTTCAAGCTCTGAAATTTTTTCTTCTGCTTGGTCTAGTCTATAATTAAAACTTTCTATCATATTTTGAATTCCCTAAATGACTCTTTCATTTCCAGGGATCTATTACATTGTTGTTATTGTTTTTTTTAAGAGACAGAATCTCACTTTGTCACCCTTGGCAGAGTACTGTGGCATCACAGCTCCCAGCAACCTCCAGCTCTTAGGCTTAAGCGATTCTCTTGCCTCAGCCTCCAGAGTAGCTGGGACTACAAGGCACCTGCCACCAGGCCCAGCTCTTTTTTTTGTTGCAGTTTGACCACGCCGGGTTCAAATCCACCACCCTCAGCACATGGGGCCAGCACCCTACTCACTGAGCCACAGGTGCCGCCTGTCATTATTGTTTTTAACTATCTCTACAGTGAATTTCTCATTCATGGGATTTTTTTTTTTTTTTGGTTTCTTTGTGTTAGCTTTTGACTTCCTCCTTGATCCCTTTTAATTCCATATCTGACATTTCAGAAGTTTCTTTTTGCTTGAAATCCCCTGCTGGGGAGCTAATATGATCCTTTGGAGGTACTGAAGGAGCTTTCTTCTCATCTGGAATCTCTTTTTCTCAGCTAAAAACTAACTGCTTTATGATATACCTGTTTCCTCTGCTAGGAACTCTACTTTTTTTTTTTCATCTTGATTACTGAGTTTTGTTTTGTTTTGTATTTTGAGACAGAGCCTCAAGCTATCACCCTGGGTAGAGTGCTGTGGAATCACAGCTCACAGCAACCTCCAACTCCTGGGCTCAAGCGATTCTCCTGCCTCTGCCTCCCAAGCAGCTGGGACTACAGGCGCCCGCCACAACACTGGGCTATTTTTTGGTTGCATCCATCATTGTTGTTTGGCAGGTCATTGTTGTTGGCAGGTTGGGCTGGATTCAAACCCGCCAGCTCAGGTGTATGTGGCTGGTGCCTTAGCCGCTTGAGCCACAGGCACTGAGCCAAACTCTGCTTTTTGTGTAGAGAGGGATGCCCTTTGGCTTGTGCCAGTAGATTACCACTGCGATGTTGGTGGAAATTTGGGTCATTTGGAACTCAGAACCCTGGGAGGGTGTCCAGGTGACAGGTGTGGTAACCCCAGTTCCAGATGTTGCGTGATGGTCGGGTATAGGGGGTGCATAGTGTGGTCCAGCAGAGATAGGTTCTACAACAAAAACAAGACCAGGAAACAAGGTTCTGGGGAAATAAGCTGATTGAATGCTTGACCTTTAGCTGACCATCTGGAGGCAGTCATCCATTTTGAGGAGTGGTTTAGAGATTCCTAAGATATACAGGTGCCTGTTTGCAGGGCTGCCTCCATGAGTCCGTTTTGTAATCAAATCCTGACTCATTCTGTGGAGTTCTATCTCAGGTCTTTCTTTTCCTTACTCTCAATACTCTCAAAAGACTTCAGACTTGCTCTCACAAAATGGAACTGTTTAAAGGCTTTTTCATATAGGCCTTCTGCCTATACCAGAGCTGTCAGGTGGATGCTTGTGTCCTGCTTCCGAGTGATGCTAGCAGAAGTGGGTGGGCACTCTGTGGGCTTGTAACACTGCTGTCTCCTCCATCTCTCCTTTTCCCTGTGGTTGTCACAGGCTACGTACGCACTGGGGGATGTTTGTGTGGAGGGGCAGGCTGGTCCCCATGCTGCTGCTGAAAGTTTAGGCAGGAGCAAAGAAGATCCCTCTCCACTATCACAGTGGAACTGGGCAGCTGTGAGGATTTGCTGGTGGCAGCAGCAAGAGCTTGAGACTCACTTTTTGAGCTCTTTTGAGTTTCCCCGGGACCTAGCACAATGTCTGGTGCAATTACTGTGCAATTGCTCAGTAAACGTTAATTGTTGTCAATGATGATTAAAGCATATGGAAAGATGGAGTCTGAATAGAACTGAGACTTATCTGAAGAAACAGTAAGTTAGCAGAAGAGTGGACTCCTGGTGGAAATGGGACACCAAAAAGCAAGCACGTGTCATTGTCACCCAGCTCTTCAGGCGTGGTCAGCACCCTTAGCCCACAGTTCCTCATCACGATCATGAGACAAATGCCTTCTCTGATAGGTGTTCTGCCCCTTGTCCTGGGCCTGCCTGCTGATAAATCTTTCCCTTTCCTCATGAGGCTCGTCCTGAGGCCACGCTTCTCAGTTTCTCTAGTCAGCTGGCTTCTCACAGCATTTGGCCAATGCAGACGGGTAATTGGAGGGTGGGAGGAAGGCAAAACCAGGGCGTTTCTCCTGATCTCTCATCTCAGACAGTGTCTGTGGCAGTGGTTTTGTCTCCTCCCTGACACAACACGAAGTCCCACCTGCCCACCTGCCGTGGCTCCAGTTAGGCAGAGTTCCAGCCCCCTGAGGGTGGGGCAGGAGTGGCATCCTGCTGTGGCTTCTGAGCAGATCTGCTATTTATGTCCCATCTTCCCTGTGTTACATTCCTTCTGTCTTAAATAACTGGAGTAATTTCTGTTTTCCTGGATTGACTCTAACTGATGCATGCACCACTTTAGCTTCCCGTAACTTTCATGAAACTAATCCAGCAATATTTTCTGAGTTTTGTGCCACAGACTGTGCTGGGCACAGAGGTTACAAAAATGAGTAAAATATTTTCCTTGCTCTGGAAAATCTTATAGTCTGATTGAGAAGACAGATGTGGGCAGCACCTATGGCTCAGTGGGTAGGGCATTGGTCCTATATACTAAGGGTGGTGGGTTCTAGCCCGGCCCTGGCCGAACTGCAGCAAAAAATAGCCAGGCGTTCTGGCAAGCACCTGTAGTCCCAGCTACTCAGGAGGCTGAGAATAGAATCGCCTAAGCTCAGGAGTTGGAGGTTGCTGTGAGCTGTGATGCCACAGCACTGTACTGAAGGTGATAAAATAAGACTCTGTCTCAGAAAAAAAAAAGAGAGAGAGAGAGAAGACAGATGTATAAGCAAAGAGTTTGTGAGCAGTGAATCAGTACTGATGCCTGTAGTTCACAGGGAGAGAGAGTAGTCAGGAGTGTTTTAAAGAAGTCATTTGGCAGAGTGTTAAGAGTACAAGCTCTGGACACAGCTTCAAATTCTGCCTCCAAGGCTTACAAGCTGTATGACAAGTGGGGTTTCTGTTTTGTTGTGTTTTATAACCTCATTTTGTGTCAGGGTCCTTATTGGTCAAATTTGAATAATAAATACATCCTAGTGTTGTATGAAGGTTAAATGATGTAATCGATATAAAGTATTGAACACAATGCTTAGCTCACAGCAAGGTCTCACAAAATATGAGCCATTATCATGATGGTTATTGCTTGAACAGTGGGGGAAGCACAGGTGTTAAGCTCCTAATACAGTAGCTGATACACAGTCGGTGCTCGACAGATATTAGATGATTCAATAAATGAATCCACTATCTAAGTAAGTAAATGAATGAGTTTGCTGAAATGTGTAAACTGAATGAGTGAAGCCCTTGGTGAGGGGTAGAAAGAAGGCTATTTCAGGTACTGGGCCACAGCGGGTCAGCTGGGCTGGGATACGTGTGTCAGTCTCTTGTGAGTCTGACTTTTTCCCCTAAACTCACCTCTGGTTGCAATGACCAAATCAAGCTCCTGGTCTTGAGGTTTAACTATTTCCTTCCCCTTTCTAATGGTTCTTCTTTTCAGAATCAATAAAAGGCATTCAAGGAAGGCAGTCTTGTACGGGATGTTATGAGGAAAGTAGTGTAGGCAGATTTAACAAGTAAAAATACAGCATAGCCTGTTAAATTGGATTCCAGCCAAACAATAAATAAATTGTTTTAAATTCTGTGCCGTGTACTCACAGCCCATGCTCCATCACCTTTTTATTTCTGTCTTTACTTTTATTTTTTGAAACAAGGTCTCACTCTGTCTCCCAAGCTGGAGGGCAGTGGGGTGATCATAGCTCACTGCAGACTCCAATTCCTGGGCTCCTGTGATCCTCCTGCCTCAACCCTCACTGGAGTGCCAGAGAGAGCTTCCAGTCCCTTATTCTTTTTGACATAGCTATGCAGAGCCTGTCTCTGCTGCACCACATCACACACCCCCTAGACACACCCAGCAGTCACACAACAACCCTCCAGATAGCTGAAACCTCAATTTATTTATTTCTTTGTAGAGACACAGTCTTGCTATGTTGCTCAGGCTGTGCTCTAACTCCTGCCCTTAAGCAATCCTCTTACCTCAGCCTCACAAAAAACTGATAGATGTGAGCTGTTGTACCTGGCTTGCATTTTTTAAAAGGAGAAATTGGTCTTTAACAGGGCACAGGCTTTCCTGTCCTTGTTTTGATTTCCTCCTTGGGGACTGTGGAAGAGATTTACTCTCTGGCTCAAGTTTTGTATGATAACAACTTTTTAGGTCCAGGTGAGTGCCCTGTCCTTCCCAACAAAGGCCCTAGGCCTGCTGGGTCTCTGGGGTTACTCTGGGATCTGAACACACACAGTCTTCTGGTTTCTATTCCTGTTGGATCCTGGGACTCTGCTACTTGGTGTTGCTATTTATCTTTTCTGTTTGTTTGTTTTTTGGAGACAGAGTCTCAAGCTGTCCCCCTGTGTAGAATGCCATGGCGTCACAGCTCACAGCAACCTCCAACTCTTGGGCTTAAGTGCTTAAGTGATTCTCTTGCCTCAGCTTCCCAAGTAGCTGGGATTACAGGTGACCGCCGCAATGCCTGGCTATTTTGGGGTTGTAATTGTCATTGTTGTTCGGTGGGCCCAGGCTGGATTCAAACCCTCCAGCTCTGGTGTATGTGGCTGGCGCCTTAGCAGCTTGAGCCACAGGCACTGAGCCATCTTTTTTTTTTAACAGGCCTTTCATTTTCAACTAGACTGCAAGAGAGTGGAATCTATTAACTAAAGATTTTTGTAGCTTCTAGGCTCAGCACATGTGGGTGCTCAAAATAGTAGTTTTTTATAATGGTACTGATGAAGAAAAAATTAACATTTCTGTTGGCTGTTGTTGGTACGATGGACTTTGGCGTTAACCTGAGTCTGCTTTCTAATCCCTCCCTCGTATTTGATTTTTAACTTTGGGCAAGTTATTCAAATTCCTCCTTTGTAAAAGGAAGTACTCTCTCAGGATTATTATTTGGATAAAATGTATTAGCTTTAGACTGATTAGCACCTGGGAAATGTTTCTAATTGGAAGTTAGGGTGATACTGGTGACAATAAAACTTAGGGGATTTCTCCTAACACCCTGATCCTCGTTTCATGTCAAACTTTGGCTCTAGGAAGTAGAAATCAGACCTAGTAAGACATTTTTAATTGGCTATTTTATTGAGCTGAGTTAATGTTTATAGAAAGGCTAGCCCATGATAGAAACCAGTCCCTCACTGACAGTTCACGGTCGTTTCACAAATGACCCATCCTCGTAAAATAAGCGGAGGCCAAGGCATGCTGCAGCTCCGCGGGGCTGTTTGCTTGTCACCCCTCCCCACACCCATCTCCCCATATGGAGGTTTGAGTGATTGAAGTTAGTTTGGTCAAGAATTCCAGACAGAGAAAAGCAAATATGTGTGTCAGGAGGTCAGAGAAGAAGAGGCCGAGGGGGAGGGAGAAAGGCTGAGCTGATGGCTGGAAGATAATGAGTGTGTGTGGGGGGGGGGGGGAGTGGGCACAGCAGGGTGAGGGGTGGGGGAGAGGCACCCCAGCTTCCTCAGGCAGCTGAGCAAGGCCCAGGGTTACAACTCTTCTTAAAAGGTCTATGGAGCATGGATTACAAAATATTTGGGCCACCCAGTATGGAATTTTGGGAAATGGCACTCTGAGTAAGACCACTGACAAATGACTCTCCTTTCAATCCTTCCACGGGTGAGCAGGACCTTCTGTTTTTGCCTCCTTCATAGCAATGGGAAGGAGTAAACGTGTTGAGGCATCTGGGTGCAGGACCACCTGCTGGGATTTTTATCATGCAAAAATGGTCTTGGCTGATGAGTTGGGAGATTGCCAGGAATCTCTGGAATCTAATTAGCCCCAAGTTAAGCACATAGAGGTTTCATTTTGGGGTAGTGTCAAGGTGAAGAACTTTTAAATGTGTGGAATTGATTTCTTTACTTTGCAAATATTTGAATTTTATAATAGGCATACATTCCCAGCTTGCTCTCAGCTTAATAGGGGGGCTGGAAATCTGATAGTGGACCAAAGTTAGGTTTTGAGGGTAAATTTATTTGAGATTATAGCGTTAATCCTTCCGTGACCTCGTTGTCTTATCTATAAAAGAAATACAGTTACTGTCATCCCACAGGTTTACATAGATTATAAAACAACTAGTCCTTGGGTCCTTAGGAGACCCTCAAGGTTTAAATGTCCTTCTCTTCCTTCTCTTATTCCAACCTCTGCCCACCAGCGGTAGCAATTAACTGTGTATTTCCAAAATATCGTGTATCTGGTGGGAAGAGCCTTTGCCAAATTTATAAATAATACAGGCTGCCTGAAGGAGGAGAGGGGGCGAGCCACGGGGCACCTGTAGGTAAATGCTCTACACAAATGGCTGTCAAGTGCAAAGAACGAGTTGCAGGTGTGTCCTTGGATGATTCAGGGAGGCTGGGGTGGCTGAAGTGGAGCAGTCCAGAAAAGAGGCCAGGGAGACATAGAGGGCAGGTTGTGTGATGGGGCAGGGCCTTGAACTTTCACTCTGAGTGGGTCTAGAAGCCACTGGATGGGTCCATGCTGAGGGGTGATGTGTTAGATTTAGCTTTGAAAGGATTCCTCTGGCTGTTGTGTTGAGCATGTGTAGTGGCAAGGGTGTGGAGTGAGCAGGAGGGGACAGGGGGACAGAGGCAGCAGCACCAGTTAGGGTCCCACTGAGCAGCCCAGGCGGGGGAGTGTGGTAGGTCAGGGCAGGTCAGCAGCAGTGCAGTTGGTGAGAAGTAGTCAGATTGCGAACTTGTTTTATTAGAGACAGGGTCTTGCCCTGTCGCCTTGGCTGGATTGTAACCATGAGCCAAGACTGTGGAAGGCTCTGGAAGCTGGAAAAGGCAAGGAAACCAATTCTCCCATAGAGCCCCCCGAAGGGAAGACGTCCTGGCTGATGGCGTATTTTAGGCCAATGAAACCCATTTAGGACTTCTGGCCTCCAGAACGGTAAGGTAATAAATCTGTGTTGCTTTAAGCCACTGCATCCACAGTGATTGGTCACAGCAGCCAGAGGAGACTGATGTGTGTACAGTGGTTATGCTGAGCTCTGTGTCTGACTCTAGGCCTTGGTCACCAGCCTTGCACCCCAGAGCATCTGTGACCCACAGGGACAGACGGAAGGATAGGTCTAAGCCAGAGGAAATAGGTCACTCTGTTTAGCAGCTCCCCCAGAGAGGCCCTGGGCCTCAAACAGCGAACAGATCCTGAGCACTGCAGGGAAGGCAGACTCTGCCCGAACCCAGCAGTCACTGTGGGGCTAAGATGGACATCTCTGGAGAGCGAGCACGCCTGCCTGCCTGCCCGCCTGCCCTAACCACTGCTTCCTGTGTGGACTTGGGTAAGTTAGGGGAGCAAGTTCTGAACCTTTGGGGTCCTGGCGGCTCTCCACTACCACATTCATTCTTTAACACACATCAGGCCCTGTGCTGAGTGCCCAGGACACCAAAACAAGCACGTTGTGTCTGGTCCTTCAGGGAGGTGGCAGTCTAGTGGGGGCAAGGCCAGGTAAGCAGTTACCTTTCTGTGGGGTTGTGCTGTGACAGAGCATAAGGACAGGCGTGTCACTACCTTGGGCCACAGGGATGCTCCCTAGAGAAGGGAATCACTGACATGAGTCTCAAAAGATAAGTTCGGAGTCTGAGGGCAGGAGAGGAAGCAGTTGCACCTGGAAAGTTCTGGAGGCCCAGGAGAGTGTGGCTTGCCCCCAAATGGCACATGGGTCAATATGACTGAAGGGCAGGGAGTAGGGGAAATGAGGCAGGACAGGCAAAGAGGGACCAGAAAGTGAAGAGCCTGGATGCCAAGCTCAGAATTTTGCATCTGGAAGTCCTGTGACTCACTTGCTCCGGGCAGGTCTCTTGAGTCATGAAGGATAGTGGTGGGGCAGCCGCTATGGCACAATGGGACTAGACTCCCATTGTCGGGCAGGGGGGTCAGGGAAGGGAGGGCAGTTGCAGAGAGCTGCTGCCAGGCCTCAGCTGCTCTCGGCTCCCCAACAGGGCAGCTGCTTATAGCGCAAAAAGGACGTCAGTGCAGTGTGTGAGGAAACTTCACCGAATTTTGACTCATCATCTGTTTACTGAAATGAAACTAAGAAAGTTCAATGATAGGACGTTTCTAAAAGCCTGGAACTCTCCGTCTTTTCCAGGTTGGCTTCCTTCTCTAGACCAAATCCAAGCTGCTACCCTGGGCCTGTCAGCTCCTGGGCAGTGCAGGAGACCTGCCTCTCCTCTGAGTGCTGGGCTCACCCTCCCTCTGTTCCAGAATGAGTGACTCTCATTGCTTTTTCAGGCCCTAGATTCGTCCTCATTCTCAGAATGTCTCTGAATGAATCCAAGTGCCTTGTTCTCAGTGTACTCCATTTTTTTTTTTTTTGAGACAGAGTCTCACTATGTCACCCTGAGTAGAGTGCTGTAGTGTCATAGCTCACAGCAACCTCCAACTCTTGGGCTTAAGCAAATCTCTTGCTTCAGACTCCCAAGTAACTGGGATTGTAGGCACCTGCTACAACACCTGGCTATTTTCTGGTTGGAGTTGTCATTTTTGTTTGGCAGGTTCACGCTAGGTTTGAACCCGCCAGCTCTGGTGTATGTGGCTGGCGCCCTAGCTGCTGAGCTATAGGTGCCGAGCCTGTAGCTACTCTTTCTTTTTCTTATTCTTTTTTAAAATTTCAAAATGTTAAGGGGGTGCAAATGTTTTTGTTATATTGATGGCTTCTTTTTCTTCTTCTTTTTTTTTTTTTTTTGAGACAGAGTCTCAAGCTGTCACCCTGGGTAGAGGGCCCTGGCGTAATAGCTCACAGCAGCCTCCAACTCTTGGGCTCAAGCAATTTTCTTGCCTTAGTCTTTCTATTTTTAGTAGAGATGGGGTCTTGGGGCCATGCTTTTTTTTTTTTTTTTTTTTTGAGAGGGAGCCTCAAGCTATCCCCCTGGCTAGAGTGCCGTGGCATCACAGCTCATAGCAACCTCCAACTCCTGGGCTCAAGCGAGTCTCCTGCCTCCGCCTCCCAAGTAGCTGGGACCATAGGCGCCCGCCACAATGCCTGGCCATTTTTTGGTTGCAGCCATCATTGTTGTTTGGCGGGTCCAGGCTGGGGATTCAAACCCGCCACCTTAGGTGTATGTGGCTGGCGCCTTAGCCTATTGAGCCACAGGCGCCGAGCCAGTGATGACAAATATTATTATCAAAAGCCAACAAACACCCTGAATCAGAAATTACCTTTGGTTCTTTAAATTCCAAGTCTTCACCATATTGAATGGCAAAATCAATATGCTGTAATACAATGTTCATGCTTTCTTCATCTGACTGATCGTAAGGTAAAAATCGAACCATGCTGTAGTCATCAATCTATGAGTTGGAGATTTCAAGAAAAGTTTATTCTGAAGTTGTGCAAAATACATACTTTTAAACTTATATCTGAGTATTAGAGACGATTGTACTTCTGATTACCACGGGCTCTCTCTATTCCCTTCCCTTTTGGAGAAAATTAGGGTGGACTACTGTGGGCCAGGGGTCCTCAAACTTTTTAAACAGGGGGCCAGTTCATTGTCCCTCAGACCATCGGAGGGTTGCACTACGGGCCCCGGGACGAGTCGGCTGCTAAGGAGGATAGGCAGCGGCGGCAAAAACACCCGGCGGGCCAGATAAATATCCTGGGCGGCCTGGGGACCGTACTTTGAAGACACCTGCCCTGGGCAAACACTTGAGCAGGTCATTTAGAAAAAAGCTAATGTAAAAAAAGAAAATCTAATGTAAAAAGCTTACCAGTCCACATATAGCTTTAGTGAGTTTTTTGAATTTTTTGCTTCTTAAGGCACTTGTAGAATCTTCTAACAAAGAATACATATCTGGATCTAGAAACCTGTAAAAGAAAGATAGAAGACTGATGAGTAAAAGGAAAAATAAATCAGCAAACTAGATTTATAGACTGAGCAAACCTCACAATTAAATAAAACAGGAAGTTCGCCTCTATAGTTGAGATCTGATGACAACAGAACAGTGAACTCACTTTTCAATTTCCTTTTTTGCTTTCTTACTCAGCAGATCCATTTTTGTCATGATGTTAACTTGTGGAATTTCTAGAGAGATCATGGCACTCAAGGCTGCCAAAATGCCAGAAATAAACTGAAGAAGGAAACAGAAAAGGGCAGATGAATCAACAAAGTTACCTGGCCTCTACATAAAGAGAAGCTTCAATTCCCCAAGGGAACAAAACTGGCCTAAGTAAAAGAAATGCTAATATTAAAGAAAAACTGGCTGGCCAAGCAGGGTGGTTCATGCCTATAATCCCAGCACTTAGAAACTGAGGCAGGAGGATCACTTGTGCTTAGGAGTTCAAGACCAGCCTGAGCAAGAAGGAGACCCCAATCTCTACTAAAAATAGAAAAACTAGCCAGGTCTGGTCATCGAGGCCTAAACTTCGAGCTACTCAGGAGGCTGAGGCAGGAGGACTGCTTGAGCCCAGGAGTCTGAGGTTTCAGTGAGCTATTGTGACACTACTACACTCTAGCTGGGGTGACATAGTGGGACTCTATCTTAGAACAAAAGAACACAAAACAAAACAAAGAAAAACTGCCCTTAAGCAGATGCCTGACCCTTTATTCCTAAAGGAGAGGAGAAAGAAGGAAAAATATAGATTTAATCTTTTAATCTATAGTGATCACAAATACCAATTTAGATAGTATAGCTAACCCCCTTTCCTATTTTATATTCTTCAAGAGCTATTAATAAAATTTGATGTAGATAGATCACAGACTGGACAAAAGGTCCTCAGGGAAAAAAACTGTTTTCTTGAGAGAATCTCACTCTGTTGCACAAGGGTAGAGTACCATGGCATCACAATTCATAGCAACCTTAAACTCCTTGGCTCAAGTGATCTTCTTGTTTCAGCCTCCCAAGCACCTGGGACTACATACATGTGCCACCAAGTCTGGCTAGTTCTTCTTCTTTTTTTTTGCAGTTTTTGGCCGGGGCTGGTGCCCTACTCCTTTGAGCCATAGGCACTGTGCTGGCTAGTTCTTCTATTTTCAGTAGAGACAGGGTCTCACTCTTGATCAGGCTGGTCTCGAAATCTTGAGAGTAATCACCCACCTTGGCCTCCCAGAGAGCTAGGATTTATAGGTAAGAGCTACCTTGCCTAGCCTGATCCTCAGAAAATTAAAATTAGGTCCTTAATTTTTCTTGGTAAGCAGTTTCCCTAATTTATGACATCATAATTTACTATTTTTTAGTTCAAAATAACATTATCACAATAATTTAATAAGGAATACTGAATAACTCTGGAATAGTTTGTGAAATGTATAGAATGTATAATAATTAAAGGAGACTGTCATCTACTTGTACCTATGGTTGAAATATGTATAATAGATTGATTCACAGACCTTGAATGACTCCACCATGAACTGAGAATCAACAAGAAAAACTCCACAGACTCGGAACTCCCACTGTTCTAATTGTTGGACCAGATGTTTCATCACAGGCAGGTGAGTGTACAACTCAATCTGACCTACATAAAGAACATTACAAGAATATTATAGTTCTATGTTTTATTTTGGTTTGTATATATATATATATATATATTTTTTTTTTTTTTGAGAGTCTCTATTTGCTGCCCAGGCTTCCATGTTGTGGCATCAACCTAGCTCACAGCAACCTCCAACTCCTGAGTTCAAACTCCTGCCTCAGCCTCCAAGTAATATAACTGGGCCTACAGGTGTCTATT
>CAUYQV010128749.1:0-19561 GCA_963574575.1 Galagoides demidoff | reverse complement strand
ATTAACAAAGTGATTGTCATCAGTTGGCAGTGCTTTTGGCTACAAGTAACAGAAAAATCCATTGCAATGGCTGTTTGTTTTTGTCACATAGAGACTTCTGGAAGTAAACAGTTGTCATGGATTCAGCTTTCCAGCACAGTTATTAGGGACCCAAGCTTGCTCTGTCTTTCCACTTCATCATTCTTATGTGTTGCCCTTTGATCTCAAACTTTTACTCTTAACAAGCTTAACAAACTTTTACTCTTAACAAGCTTAACAAACTTAACAAGCTGCTGCTGCTCCCAACATCACCCTGTTTTCAGAGGAGGAGGATAGGGAAGAGGCTATGGATAAAAGATAAAGGAGTGTGTTTATCCTTTTTCATCAGGAGATCTGTGTCTTGCTCAGAAGCTCTCAACTCAGCAGACTTGCGTCTATATCAGTAAATCAGAAGTGGGTCATCTGGCCACTTCTGGCTACGAAAGGACTGGTCAGTACCTATCTTTCTTGTCTCGGAGGTTGAGGTAGGCTGTGGAGAAGGAGGTTGGGAATGTTCAAGGGACAGCCTACCCACAGTGTCCATTAGAGGCTTTCTTGCCAGAAGAGAGGTCTTGATCAGTCACTTGCCCTCTGGTAAGTGCCCCGTGCAGCAGAGCGTTTATGTAGGCTTCCTTATGGGTCCCTGCTCACTTATGGCTGCTTGGGGGGATACGAATCTATGGTCCCATCAGCTGTGGCATGAGAAGGGTAGGCACAAGAGGCACCAAGCATGGTAACTTTTCTCTAAGATCACTCTGTGTGTCTCATGTCTTAGATATTTTTTTCAGTTAATCTTGGGAGGTTCTCACAGTAACTGCGAAGGGAGAAAAAGAGACATCAGAGTTGGGGATAAGTAAAGGGTTTTTGTTGTAAGAAATAGCACAAATGATAAAGAAAAAAAGGCATTTCAACTGCAAAAACTCCTGTGCATCACATTACAAAGGTGAAAAAAGTTGACCAGGAGAAGATATTAGCAAAGGATTAGTGTCCGTAATGTACAGTTGACCCTTGAATGACATGGGTTTCAACTGTATGGGTCCACTTACAGACTTTTTTTCCAACCTATGGTGGATTGAAAATACAATTTTATTCCTGGGACTCAACAAAGCACTATGTTTTTGTACATGTGAGTTCTACAAGGCCAACCAACTGCAGGTATTTAGTACGTGCAGATTGTGGTATATGCAGGGGGAGAGGTTCTTAGAATTAATCTTCCACACATAGGACTGTATATATAAATTTTAAAATGTCAAGCCACCCACTAGAAAAGTGGCCATTCATGGATGAAGAAAGCCAAATAGACAGTAAATGTGAATTTATGCATAACTTTAGGGAAGTGCAGGTTAAAACACGACAAAAGGTTTCACCCTTCTTGTAGACTGACAAATAAATGTTAGAAAGCTAACAGAAGGCCCTAGAGCAGTAAGAGTGACAGCATTGTGGGTAGGGGGCCACAGAGGTTCATCCTTTCTGATAAGATGTTTAGAAAAACCTAGTAATGATGCAATACTCATAGACTGTGACCCCATGTATCCCCCCTGAGATATGGTTCCCTGAGACCTCTTGCACTTGTGTTTGGGGAGACAGTACCAGTACCACATGGAGATAATAGCAAAACCATTGGAGAGATCTTCAGTCTCCATCAGCCGAAGAAAAGCTAAGGCAGTGTTACAATCATACAGTGGAGCGAATACTGCAGAGAACTGCACAGAACCAAATGGATGAGCCATACAAACAATGGTGAACAGAAAGCCAATTGCAGAAGTATCTACAGAGTATAATACCATTGATAGAAGCTTAAAAACCTGCAAAACAGCCGTACATCTTTTTTTATAGTAAATATTCAGTGTTTTTATTAGTTTTGTTTCATGGGCAAGGCTCTTTTTGTTATTTAAAGCAGGTTTATTTTACAGAACTCTAAGTCTGAGGCTGAAGAATGAAATAGCTGGTTATCTTGTCCAGGTCATACAGAGGAATGCAATAGCTGCTTTGTTTTATGAAATGTTCGTTTAACCAGAGAAGATTTAGAGAATTCGGGGAGGGGGGTAGCTTGCTTCCCTTAAATTTTTCAGCAGTTGAACCTATCCCACTCAAATCAAGAAAGCTTGTAGCCAAAAATGGTTTATTGGACTTGACAGCTGTAGTGAGATAACTTTTCCATATTAAGCGTAGTGGAATCTATGGGTGTTAAAGTGTTGGTTGTATCAGAAGTGAAATTGAGTGTCATTAAACCCTTTCAAGAACTTCATTTCTGCCTATCACCAGGTTTTTGCTTAGAGTCCAGTAGATTTTGGAAGTTTCTAAATATTTGCAGTTGGTTAGTTCAAACTTTAAAGAGAAGAATTGGTACAGGAGAAAAGTTGACGGGTGGCCCAGTGTGTTGGGAGCAGTTTCTAATAATGATCTGTGGTCTCAGTTGGAGTGGAGAGGGGATCGTTGGTGGTGTCCTTGTGAAGAATTTGCTTTAGAGTTCTTTATAGCCCCCAGCACAGCTGCAGATCAAGGTAGGTGGTCAGGACTTGGATATAAAGCTACATTTCTGAGTTCAAACACAGTAGGAAGACTGAAACTTCTGGCATCGCAGGCCATGTTTGGGTCCTCTTTCTGACATTTGAGGACAGTAAATTCAGCGCACATCCTTAAAATGGATCCCAGCTTCCCAGAGGTAAGTGCCTATTTTGATGGAAGGAAAGGAGGATTCATGACAGGGTGAAGGTAACAAAAAGCAAGAAGCTGTGATTCTGCATCCTCCTGTCAATGAGGCCTGGAAGGGCTTGTGAATCATAGTACTGCTCTCTTGTAGACATCTTCAAAAATGATGGAATGGACTGTAACAGCAATTTAAAATGTTACAGTTCTAGTTGTTAGACTTTTTAAACTTTCTGAAAATTTCCAACATATATAAAATGGAGAGAATACTGTGAGAGTGTTCCCAGAACCCATGTGTCTGTCATCCAGCTTTAGTAGTTACCAACTTATGTTAATAAAATAAGCTAAGCACAGAAAGACAAATATCAGTGGGGTGCAGTGGCCCACACCTTTAATCCCAGCACTCTGGGAGGCGTAGTGGAGTGGATTGCTTGAGCTCAGAGCTCAGGAGTTCAAGACCAGCCTGAGCAAGAGTGAGACTGTCTCTACTAAAAACAGAAAAATAAACCTGGCAATAAATAAATGGAATCCCATGTTTGTAGTTGTATGCCATGGGAAATAAATGAGTAGTGAAAGCATTTAAGCAAAATAAAACGGTCTTTGGGTATACTGAGACAGCAAAGGCGCAGGCCCTTTGGTGTTCTGTGGAGTTTGTGAGACCCTGTGCTGGTGGAAGAAGCCTCACAGCTAGGCGAATAAAACACATCAGGACCAGTTTTCTAGTAACTCTATGCTAGAAGGAGGCATCACCTATTCATCCTTTAGTCAGTACTGAATATACAGAGAGTACCAAAAAAGTACACACATTTTAAGAAAGGAAAGAACTGTATTAAAATTGTAATACTCAATATATACCAATTATATTTGTTATCTTCTATCTCTTGTAATTGCAGAAGTCAAGTGTGACTTGAGTATTACAATTTTATTTTATTTATCAATTTTTTATTTTTATTTATTTATTTTGAGACAGAGTCTGACTTTGGCTCCCTGGGTAGAGTGCTATCGTATCATAGCTCACAGCAACCTCAAACTCTTGGGCTCAGGAGATCCTGTTGCCACAGCTTCTTAAGTAGCTGGGACTACAGGCTCCCGCCACAATGCCCGGCTATTTATAGAGACTTGCTTTAGTTCAGAGCAGTACATGTTTTTAGGGATATACATATATGTAGTATAAAAGAAAATGCATGGAAACGTTAAACTTCTGGTCAGAATAATGGTTACCTGAAGGGAAAATGTGCTTCTTTGGAGTGATTGTTAGCTCTTGGGAGAATGAGGATGGGAAGGAATGCAGTGGGGGGTGTGCACAGGGTCTCAACTGGATTTGTGGTGCTTTGTTTCTTAGGATGGGTCACAGTTTGTCATATTTTTGTATTTCTGAAATACATGTTGAACAAATGTTTAAAAGAGAGGACAGAGGAGGAAAAGAACCTGGAAGTACAGAGCTTAGAAGACATGTCTGTGCCGTCTCCACTGTGTCTGTACTAGACCAGGCACAGAGCCTGCAGAGCTTCCAAATTATTGGCTTTCTAACTGATCGTTGACATCTGTGTAGCATGCCAGAGAATTCTTTAATCACTCCCTGTCCCCTTACCCTCTGCCTGTTCCACACGCCCAGAGGAATGTTTGGATTGGAATTATTTGTCTTTCTGACATTTTGCTGCAAACACTAGAGAAGTTGAAGTGGGTTATAAAAAGATTACATATTATGAATGCTATATGGTGCTGTGGAGGCCCCAACTACTTGTAGTTGGTCATACTGTGCGTGTCAAGTAAACAGGCCTCCATGCTCTCTCTTCCTGTCTCCTGATTGCTTAAAATCCCTGGTTCATCCGAGACTCGCTTGTCTATCAGGGCAGAGGCCTGGAGATTCTGTTCTGACAGCCCTCAGCTTGCAGGAACCACACTTTCAAGGCTCAGCCCAGAGATAGACAGTGCACTCATGCACTGAATCCTCAGCTTGCTCACTCAAGCTGGGCACACAGGGCTTGGTCTCTGTTTGGTCCCACTGCTCCCTCTCTCTCCCTCATCTTCAGCTCTGGCACTAGAGTAACCCCAAACAGGAACCTTGATTCTAGTGGTCTAAAGGGCAGAGCAAAGGAAGGGACCAAGTTAGAGGGAACATACTGCTACACAATTGCTGTTTGTAAGTATACTGGCAGGTTGGAGCTTTTGGAATTAATTTTAATATAGTTTAGTATAGTTCAGTATTTTTCCAGAAGTATAGGTAGCATAGGCCAGGTGGGAGGTTTCCCCTAGTCTGTCAAGATTCACTACCATTCCTCTGCTGAGAAATAGTGTTTTCTTCTGGAACTGGGGGCTCCCTGTGGTGGAGCAGCCTAAAAGGTAAAGGAAAGGATTTTTGCCGTGGAAACACCTTAGCCGTGCCCAGGGGCCTGGGGATGGGGGTGGACATGGTGCTTTAATACGCTACGTTTATAGGAGGCTATAAAAGGAGATGAGCTCCCTATATCTAGGCTGTTCTCTGGCAGCCAGGCAAGCAGAGTAAGCTGATAAATCCAGCGTTCACTTTGTTCCAGGCTGTTTTATCATGTCTGATCATGTTGAAACCAATGTAGTTCAACAAGACTTATGGTTGACTATATAAATTAATATTGGTTGGGACAGTAGCTGCCTGTTATGATGTATTTTCCTGTGGGAAACCATGTTTAATTTATAGTCTTTTGCTCTAAAAACAAAACCAACTTGAGCTTTGGGTGTCTGGCATAGCGCCATGCTCTTGTGGACATAATGTAAATAACATTTTGTGGCAATGTTGCTAACAAATATTTCCCAATTCCATGTTTCTTCACGTTTCTCTTTATAATATGCTACCTCACCTCTCAGTGGACTCTGCCTACTGTATATTCCTGTAATATTATTTCCATCACCTGGATTAAGAACGGCAAATAGTTTTCAACTCTTAGTCTGATCCATAAGTAATGGCCACCTTGAGTTTCAGGTTGGTAAGGATTTGAAGGTAAATTTAAGCTTAGCAGAGAAGAGTGCTGATTGATTAGCAATGTTTGTAATGGGCATAGGATTAGCGCTCTGTGTACTACTGTCTAAAATAGTCATAAAGGTCTAGGCATGATGGCTTAGACCTATAATCCTAGCACTTTGAGAGTCCAAGGTAGGAGGAGCACTTGAGGGCAGAAGTTTGAGAGTAGCCTGGGCAACATAGTGAGACCCTTTCTCAATAAAAAAAAAAAAAAAAAAACTCATAAAAATGTTATAAAACAAGAAAAATTTTTTTCTCAGTGTAATGGAGAGACATTTTATTTAAGAACAAAGAGAAAGTGGCTCCGTGCCTGTGGCTCAAGTGGCTAAGGCGCCAGCCACATACACCTAAGGTGGCGGGTTCGAATCCAGCCCGGGCCCACCAAACAACAGTGACGGCTGCAACCAAAAAATAGCTGGGTGTTGTGGCAGGCGCCTGTGGTCCCAGCTACTTGGGAGGCTGAGGCAGGAGACTTGCTTGAGCTCAAGAGTTAGAGGTTGCTGTGAGCAGTGATGCTACAGCACTCTACCCAGGGGGACAGCTTGAGGCTCTGTCTCAAAAAAAAAAAAAAGAACAAAGAGAAAGTTTAGAGCACTTTCAAAGAGAGTTCTGAAGTGGGTCCCTCTCATGAATGATGGAGAAGAGGTAAGAAAAAACCAAATCAGTAAACATTTTTTTTCTTAAGACAGAAGGAGAATGCACTCTATTGCCCCAGGCTAGAGTGTTGTAGCATCACAGCTCACAGCAACCTCAAACTCTTCAGCTCAAGTGATTCTCTTGCCTCAGCCTCCCTAGTAGCTGGGACTACAGGTGTCTGCCATGACACCCAGCTATTTTTTTTGTTTAGCATGCCTGGGCTGGGTTTGAACCCATCAGCCCCAGAGCATGTGGCCAGTGCCCTAACTACTGAACTACAGGTGCCCAGCCAAACTTTTTGTTTTTCTTAAGACAAAGGGGCAAACTCACTTTGTTTCCCCAGGCTAAAGTGCTGTGGCATCACAGTTCTCAGGAACTCCTGGGCTCAAGTGATCCTCTTAGCCACCTGAGTTGCTAGGACCACAGGTGCCCATCACAACATCTGGCTAGTTTTTCTATTTTTTTGAAGTAGAGATGGGAGTCTCACTCTTGCTTAGGTTGGTTTTGAACTCCTGAGCTCAGGCAATCCTGCCTCAGCCTCCCAGAGTGCTAGGATTACAGGCATGAGCCACTGTGCCTGGCCTTAAATAAAGAAACTTCCCAAATCAGATTATGAATGGTGGTTATCTGTAGATGGTTAGATTACTGGAGTCTTTTCATAATGTTCTCTGTTGTCTACATTTTTGACAATGAATATGTATTTTAATACACAGGAAAAAATACTCTGTGTTATTTTGGAAAAGAAAAAAGTCTTATCTATATGAAACTGGTGATTTGAATGTGCTGTGTTAGTGCAGTATATCTAGCAAGGGACTTTTCCTTTACTGAACTCCGAAAAATATTTTAACATTGGGCCATCATTCTTGCTGTGAGGTAGAATATGGAACTGACTGGTTCATTGTTCATCTTCTAATCTGGCAGGTCGAGGGGGTGCATCTATCTATGGCAAACAGTTTGAAGATGAACTTCATCCAGACTTGAAATTCACAGGTAAGTGTATAATCTGGCTGGAGTGGGTAAGAAGGAGTGGATTTTTTTTTTTTTTTGAGACGGAGCCTCAAGCTATCCCCTTGGGTAGAGTACCATGGCATCACAGCTCATAGCAACCTCCAACTCCTAGGCTCAAGTGAGTCTCCTGCCTCCGCCTCCCAAGTAGCTGGGACCACAGGCACCCGCCACAACGCCCGGCCATTTTTTGGTTGCAGCCATCATTGTTGTTTTGGTGGCCCGGGCTGGGGATTCGAACCCGCCACCTTAGGTGTACGTGGCTGGTGCCGATTGAGCCACAGGCGCCGAGCCAGCCCTGCAATATTTTTTTCTGTATTAAATCGTGTCAGGAAGCACAACACACTTGCTCCCGTAGTCCTTCTTCCGGGAGTGCTGGGAGGATCCTGCCACTCAGGACTAGAAACAAATTAATATTATACATGTATTATATGGGAAGTAAAGGCAAGGTTATGTGATGGGAAGATTTGGTCTCAGAAACAATAACTCCTCTGATGGAATTTGATGGACTCCTGGGGTCAGGCTTTTCATACCGTAATATACGATTCTGACCTCTGAAGGAAAGGAGGGAATTTTAAAATCTGTTTTCATATCTCTGCCAGAATGTTCAGCTCTTCTCCCCTGGGGAACTCATCAGCACCCTCTCACTGGCTGAGCGCGGAGGTTCACGCCTGTATTCCTAGGGCTCTGGGAGACCCAGGGGGGAAGATGGCTCAAACTCCGGAGTTCAAGACCTGCCTGAGCAAGACACCATCTCTACTAAGAACAGAAAAAATAGCTGGGCATTGTGCTGGGCACCTGTAGTCCAGCTAATGGGAGGCTGAGGCAAGAGGATCACTTGAGCCCAAGAGTTTGAGGTTGCCAGAGAAAGTTTTGTGCTTCTGGCAGGTTCTTCCCAGAGGTTCAGGTGCTGGACTGAAGACAAAGGAGGACATACACTGAGCACCTGAGTCCAGGAAAGATTTTGCAACATCAACATGTGACACACCTGCAAAGCAGCTTTGTGCCTCCTCCTCTGGGGTCCTGGATTGGGTGGGTCCCCAGGAGAGGGGTGTGTGAGGATGCCAGTGGTGGGGTGGTTCGCATTCCGTCTGAAAGCAGGACACCCTTTGCTTTCTATTATACTCTTTTATGTATGGGCTGGGATAGGAAATCCCTTTCTCTTTTCTCTCAGCCCTCGATTTTTTCCTATTGAGCCTCCTAACTCTGCCCCTCGGAGGCTCCGATGTGACAGCGATGCTGAAAACTCCAGGGGGAAGAAATGTATCTCTGTGGGTCCTGGAATTCTGATAAACATCTGAACTTCTGGACATTCGCTGTACAGGGTTTTATTGTTGATTTTGAGGGGCATAATCTATAACTACATCTAACTTTATAAAGCTGAGACCATTATCTTGCTGGCCCAGGCTTCAAATAATGGTTGTAAAATGATTTTTGTTACTACATTGCACTTGGAAAGAAAAACTTTTCAACAGGTATTATTAAAAGACTTTTAATCCATGAAAGCTTAACCAGATAAAATGGGTTGAAAGCACCATGGCTACTTTACGGAGGATACACTAGGCATAGTTATCTAATAAGCACCATTTGGTATAATAAAGATTTTGGATCAAAGATGATGAATCAAAAATTTTTTTTAATCCATTTCTGGCAGGAGCTCTCGACATTCATAACTTCTTTTATTGCATTCTGCTTCTTGGAGAGCTGAAGGCAGGTATGTTCTGTTACCTCCAAAGTCCCTGCAGCCTCCGAATTAAATTCCATTTTTTCCCTCCATATATAAAGACACTTTTAGCCTATTCTGGCTGGAATAGTTTAGAGATTTGTAGAAAATGAAAAATCTTGGTTCTGAGCTTCATTGTATGTTCAGCATACATTGTATGTTCACATAATGCATTTTCTTATCTGTGTGTATCTCCAGAAATAATATTGGATAGTTTTTGCACACATTGCTTTTTCCAGGTCACATTTCCCTCCCTCCCTCCCCCTTCCTTTCCTCCCTCTCTCTCTCTCTCCCTCCCTCCCCCCCCCCTCCCTCCTTCCCTTCCTTCCTTCCCACTTTCCTCCCCTCCTTTCTTTTTTCTTTCTTCCTCTCCTTTCACAGAGTCTTGCTCTGTTGCTTAAGATGTCAGTGTAGCTCACAGCAACCTCAGACTTCTGGATGCAAGCGATCACCCTGCCTCAGCCTTCTGAGAAGCTGGGACTCTAGGAGTCTGCCACAATGCCTGACTTTCCCCCCCCTATTTTTAGTAGAGACAATGTCTTGCTCTTTCTCAGGCTAGCCTCAAACTTGTGAGCTCAAGTGATACTCCCACTTCAGCCTCCCAGAGTGCTAAGATGACAGGCATGAGCCACTGTGCCCAGGCTTAAGGAACACTTTGATACCACATCTGGCACTTGGCCTTTACAAAACTATTAAAATTGTTATATTCAAGTCACATTTGACTTCTGCACTTACAAGAAATACAAGATATGGTATACAAGGTAACAAATGTTATGGGTGTATATTAAGTATTGCTATTTTAATACAATTTTTTCCTTTCCTAAAATGTGTATACATTTTTGGCACTCTGCATTTGTGTGTACATAGATGTATACACACATACATATGCTACAATTATATACTGTACACTTAAACTGCCACCTCTCAACACAAGGGATCAGTGAGTAGAAGATGATAAAATGGAATATAGTTTTCTAGGTTACATAGGATCCCATTTTTATAAATGTTAATATTAATCACATAGGTGATTTTGGCCAATTTTCAATCTTTCAACATATTTATTTTGGTTACTGAAGTGTGGTGGGAGATTAATGTGTAGAGTATAATGAGGGTGACTGAATTAGAAATTTTTCCCAAAGGGAAGGATCAATTACAAAGCTAGTTTAACTACCTTTCCTATAGTCCATGAGAGAAAAACACTTTGTCTTACAGTTACAGGAAAAAAATATATTTGAGACTCATGCATATGTATATTTAATCACATATTAAAATAAGTGTCAGATTAATTTTTCTCTTGTTGGCTTAACACACGATAAAGTAAATGGCCCATAAAGGAGAAAGAAAAGGTTTTCTTTAACAACAAAGGTTTTAAATATGCAAACATTTTGATAGTTAATAGGGCAGGTAATAAAATGAGTTTGATACATATTTTGATAGAGAGTTTACAAGGCTTTTATAAGAATTTTGGTTAGTGCCTGTGTTTAATATTTTATTCTATTACCTTCTGTCACCAGTTTGTCTGATAATTTTTACTATATTAGTATTAACATTCTTATAAATATTAAAGGCTGTTGTGATTAAGGCTGAACACCAGGAACTTTTACAAAACCCATAATGACTAGAAGTTGGAGATAATGGAACTGTCCTTTTAATGATGTCTTGAATTTTTTTAAAGTAGAAGCTGAATTTCATATTAAAGACATCCTGCTTCTGCAGGGATCTCCATCAATTATTCAAGACTGCCTGTATCAATTAAAATAATACTAGCTTCAGCAACAGATAACCCCTAAATCTCAGTTGCTTGACTCCGTAGAAGTTTATCATAGTGAAGATTATTCCTTATTTAAGCCAAGTGTAATCAGCTAGTGGGGGAGGGGCATCAGGCAGTCACCCAAGGACCCAGGTTCCTTCCATCTTGTGGCTCTGCCCTCATCTAGGGCCTTTACAGTTTTACAATGGGTTTGGCCAATAGATGGGGGAAGAGAATCAGTGTAGGGTATAAGATAGGTTTTTATGGATCATATTATTGACCCTGTGGACGAATTTGCTGGTGCTCACCAATACTTGTTTTCCCCTGTTTTTCCTGGGCATGCTGCTCACCTCCTTTGCAATCCACTGGGACCATGAGACTATTTCTTACACATAGAATGAATGCAGAAGTGGTGTGTGTAACCTTCCAGAAAATGCAGCTGAAAGCAGCATCTTCATCCCCATCCTTTTGGTTACTCTTCCATGGGTTGATTGCAGAAAGGTCTGAGGCTTACAAGGGTAGCAGAGCTACAAGATGGAGGAGCTCATGACCCCAAGTGACTATGTGGTGCACAGCCTCCCATGATTTTATCTTGGCAGATGACTTGTTTTCTAGTTTTCACACATCCACAGATGAAGAGAAATTTTCCCCCAGGATAGAATATACCCTAAATCTCACTGATAACTGATTTAGATAAAAGTTTTGATGCTGTACTGAGTCAAAACTTTGAGGGATATTGAGATGAGATATTTGGCTGTGGGAAGGGAAGGATATACATCTTGGGGGGCTACAGGATAGATTTTTCTGAATTAAATTGTGTTCTTCCCCCATAATATGTTGATGTTCTAACACAACAGAATTAGGGTTGTTACCTACAGAAGGAATTAGTAAAGTTAAAATGAGGCCATATTAAAGTAGAGTGGGCCCCTAATCCAGTATGACCAGTGTCCCAATGAGAAGATAGACATGTGAAGACAGAGAGGTCCTGAGAGAACACAACGTGACAAGAAAGGCGGAGACTAGGAATGTGAGGCTGCTGTCAAAAGAGTGATAAAGATTGCCAGCAAGCCCCAGAAGCCAGGAGGAAATGCATGGCAGGATTTCCCCACAGGTTTTCATAAAGAGTATGGCCCTGCTGACACTTGGGTTTGGGCTGGTAGCCTCTAGAACTGTGAAACAAGAGTAAATTCCTGTTGTTTTAAGCCCCACAGCCTGTGGTACAGTAATTCCCCCTTATCCACAGTTTTGCTTCCTGGGATGTCAGTTACACAAGGTTAATCACAGTCTGAAAATATTAAATGGAAAATTCCAGATAGTCATGGCTTAAAATCGCATGACATTCTGAGTAGTACCATGCAGCCTCACACGGTCCTGCTTTGTCCCACCCTGGATGTGAACCATTCTCTCTCATCCAGGGCCAGTCTGAATGCACCATCTACCTGCACACAGTGTATACAGGGCTTAGTATCAGCTCAGTCTTAGGCATTCACTGGGGGTCTTGGAACGTATCCCCCAAGGATAAGATGAGGAGAACTACCATGTGGCTATGGTGGCCATGGGAATCTAATACCACAGTCTTAGTATTGGTGACAAGGGATGTTTCCAAGACAAGTGCAGCCAGATTCCATATGGTCTGGATCTCAGAATTGGCTCCTTTGTCAAACAGTTTCATAAAACACATTGAGTTGAATCTAGATGTTCACCAGGATATGGTTTCTCTTGACCTTCATTTCTTGCCTTTGGCTGTATGTGTCCTATTGTTGGACAGAATTTTCCCTCATGGAGGCAGCGTGGACTACCTGCAGCTCCAGCCCCATATCCCTCTAGCTTTAAATCAGCAGAAAAGACGTCTTTCCTCAGTAGTTCCCAGAATTCCCTGGCTGCATTCTGATTAAGTCTGGACAGGCGTTGAGGGCCTGGACTGAGCCTTCTGGACTCCACTCTTCTTAGGCATTGAGTTGATGGTTCCTGGTACCTCACGTCATGGCAGAGCATCCAGGTGAGGGTAATGGCTCCTCATTTTCTCCTCATGGAGTGAGATGGCCTTGGTTAGCATAAGAAGCAGCTGATGGTGGGTTCAGGGGGTGCATTTGGCTAACTGCGGTTTTTATAAATGTATCATATCATCATTTCAGAATTTTAACATAGCACTGGGGAAGTAAGAAACTTGCTTAACACTTACCAAACTAATGGGGATTTAGCATGAACAGGCAGAGGTTATCATAAAAAACCTCCAGTCTGGTATTTCCTGAAATATGTATATTTTGGGCAAGGGATAGATAGATAGTCATTGGTAAATGGATTAGAGATTAATTGGGCTACAAGTAGACAACTTGGGGAGAGATTTAATGTTTCCATGTGTTACAAGTACCTTTTATATTTTTAGATATAAAGAATCTATGTATTTTGAGTGATAAACTGGAAAAATACCAACTTTACATTTTTAAAAGCTTCTGAGATGATTTCAGAATTACAGAGAAGTTGTAAAAATAGTACCACCTGTTTTCCTATACATCCAACATGCAAATTCCTTTTGTTAACATTTGATTTATTTGCAGGAGGTAAATAATGATCTCTAGCGAGGCCAAAATATATTGTTTTTGTGCCCTTCTACTCTGATTTGTGGAGGCACCTAAGGCTAAGTTTTCCTGACGATTTAGGGGTTTCTGAAGTATAAATTGGGTTGATTCTTGATTTTCCAAACTATTTGCTAGTGATTCATCTTTCTTAGTCTACTACTATCATTAAAATTCAGCATTGAAAAGTTTGAGTTCACAGTCTCCGCTCCTATATTCTTTGTGGATTTATACCTCCAAAATTTGATTTATTTTTCTTTTAGTAATGTCTTGAAAAGTAGTAAAAGTAATCACTCGTGTTCTGTCTGTTATTTAACACATAAAGTTCGCTGAATTTTTATTTGTTCATTTAAATGATTTTATTATATGTAGACAAAATTATAATCTGGTATAAAATTCAAATGTTTGAACATCAGTGAATCCAATTTAGGGCCATGTTTAGCCCCTTAAACTACTCTCTGGATGTTAGCACTTTCTAGTTTGTCAGCAATGAACAAATTAACGTGGATTAGTGATGACAAATGGGTTTTCCTAAAATTTTTTATTTTAGTAGGTTTGAGCCAAAAACTAAGGATTTTGTGGAATTAGGGAAAGATGGACAAAAGGAAGAACGTAAAAACCTATCAGCTACTTTTTTTTTTCTTACTGGTTTCTTTTACGTTTTGATATTTCAGATTAAAAATAAAATCTCACAAAAAACACCCACATAACTTTGTTCCTTGCAGTCTCATGGAGCAGAGGCGAAGGTAATAACATATTCATGACTTAAGTTTTCCCTTTTAAAGTTACATTTATTGATCCAATAGATTTTTATGCCAGGCACTGATGAGTAATAATCCTCAGGCTCCAGCCCTGTAACACCACATGACTAATTGACACCTGTGGTCTACAGATATTGTTTGCATTTTTCGTTCTACAAAATCAACCCACTGAGGGAATAATAGAGAGTATCTCCTATGTAGCTTGGCCAGTGAATAAGGGAATCTTTTTGCATTAACAATTGAAATTATTACTATGTATCTGAATTCTCTGGGCATTTTATCTCTTTTACTCTGCTGATCATATTACCCATCATTCACTTCATAGAAAATGATATATTCTCAGTATAGTGTAGGATTTGGGGTATGATTTGCATGTCAGAGACTAAATCAATTCATCCTAAAGGATTACATCCTTTCTATGAACATGATTGAAATTAAAATATTTTCAGAAAATATATATATTTTTTCCTGGCTTGGTTTAACATATATTTCAGTATTTGTGGGGTATTTTTTTGTGTGTGATGGGGCAACAGAGGGGAGAAAGAAAGAGAGGAAGAGAGAGCAAAAGGAACAAAAAAAATACCATTAATTGTAGTTAACCCACTCCTTGAATTATACAGTGGCTACTGGCTTTCATTTTATACTTAGTATTTGAATTCATTAAAATGGGACAGAGTTTCACTCTATCTACTTTATTCCTTTTCTGAAGCTAATGATCTTTATTTTTGTAAAAGTCACTTTTTATATTTTGCTGGAAAGTCCTAACTTTTTCTTACTTTTATGATGGTTATTCATAAAGACAAAGGAATAAAGAAAAATACCAGATAACTAAGAAAAAAGTGATGAAATGTGTAGGAGAACTTGAGCAAGGTGTGAAATGACCCACTGTCCCTCCAAAATGCAACCCCCTCATGGCTCTGCCATGCTGGATGTCTGTTCATTTGTTATTTTTTAAAATTTTATTATTATTGTTATTATTTTTTGAGACAGAGCTTCAAGCTATCCCCCTGGGTAGAGTGCTGTGACATCACAGCTCACAGCAACCTCCCACTCCTGGGCTCAAGCGATTCTTCTACCTCCACCTCCCAAGTAGTTGTGACTACAGGCACCCGCCACAACGCCCAGCTATTTTTTGGTTGCAGCCGTCATTGTTGTTTGGTGGGCCCAGGCTGGATTCGAACCCACCAGCTCAGGTATGTGGCTGATGTCTTAGCTGCTTTAGCCAAAGGCGCCGAGCCTATCTGTGCATTTGTTAACACCTCAGTCTTGGAATTGTAAAATGTGCACTTTTTATATGGATATTGCAGTGTATTTCAGAGGCAGCCATCATCCCTTCTCACTTTCACAATTTTTAGAAGCAAAACGTGTTATAGAAAGTAAAGGTATCTTGCAAATCTTAGTAGTGGTTCTCCTACACCATAGCTGTCCATGAATCTGGATCCCAGAACTCTTTCTTAGATTTAAACTTTGATATTTAATATGCCCCAAGGCTTAAAGGATTTTTTTTTGTTGTTATTGCTCATTTTGGTTCTGTAAAGATTCTACGCATTAATGATTTGTTCTTAGAAATAAATCCAGTGACTCTGACTTCTGGATGGAGTCTTTTGGATGGATTGCTCATAGAGTTTCCAATTTCTCTCTATTGGACATCTCTTCTTGGAAGTGCATCCTTCAGTGTCCAGAAATTTTCTCCTACTTATTGACTGGCCCCGAGATGTCATCAGACCCTTTATTTTAGAAGGAGGCCCCTTCCGAATGCATCTTGCTCTCCTCTCAAGACCCCAATGTCCTGATGGATGGAATCAAGATGGAGGATTCCTATTGGATCTGTCCACTCAACCTGCAGGTTCAAAACCACTCTGCACACTGAGTTTGTTTGCAGGCCTGGGTGCATCTTAGCCCCCTGCCTACACCCTCATGCTCTAACCAGTGTTTCTTCTTATGGCCAAATCCCACAGCCTGGCCTCAGTTGTGAATTTCTGAAATGTGCTGGTGAGTTTTTGCACAGAAGAGCCACTGGCCAAGCTGGACAGGGAGAAGGCGGCTTCACAGGAAAAAGAAGTGAAGGCTAAGGTGGACACCACCTCTGCAACAGTTAAAAGAGAGCAAAGGCAGGTGATGCTGGAAGAACTCATGAAGGTTTGTTGAAACAGAGTTCCTCCTGTATGTGCAAAGCTTACATTTTTAAGCATCAAAACGTTATCTAAATCATGTATAGGGGGTATCTTTCTGGTAAGCCAGCATACACAGAATACACTGTGTGTGTGTGTGTGTGTGTGACTTTCAGGGATCACTGATTGTGACAATGGTCATTGGTGATTTTACTGTGACCAGTGGTGGACACACAATGGCCTCAGAAGCTCTGAGCTACTTCTCTACATCTGTGAGCGCCCGCTAATGAGTCTTTGGAATTCTTCTTTTTTACTTTGATGGTTTTTCTTTTCATACTTTCAACCATTCACTTTCATATTTTACTTCTTGTATTCTCTTATAGTGGGTCCCAAGATTTCAAATTTGCTTCTTGGGAAGAAAAAAAATAAAACATCTTTTGCCTGAGATCTATCTATCTGTTGACAGGTATTATCCAATACGGTAGCTACTAGCTACCTGTGGTCATTTACGTTTGTATCAATGAAAACAAAATAAAATTGAAAAAATTAGTTTCTCCTGTGCACTATCCACATTTCACGTGCTCAACAGGCACATCTTACCCATGGAGACTCTAATGCGTGCTGCTGACGTAGACCATTCC
Source organism: Galagoides demidoff (assembly GCA_963574575.1). Classification (NCBI taxonomy): domain Eukaryota; kingdom Metazoa; phylum Chordata; class Mammalia; order Primates; family Galagidae; genus Galagoides; species Galagoides demidoff. The sequence continues at coordinate 2,693 of CAUYQV010128749.1, read as the reverse complement.
CCAGCACTGCAGATGGTTTTATCGGACGGTGCCGCACCCAGAGGACAAGCCCCATGAAGGAAGACTTGTGTTTAGTTTGCTCACCCAGCCCTAGCCACACTGCTGGTCTGTGATAAGTGTTCATTGAGTATGTTCAGTGAATAACCAAGCCATATGCATCCATGTGCAAATAGGACTTAAAATGGGCTCTTAGATCCCCAAAGGATTTTTTTTAATTATTATTTTTCCCCTAAAGGGCATGAGCTTAAATTCATAGACCCAATGTGTCTCTCCTGCCTTTTATGAAGTTTTTTAAAAAAAGGCCTCTTAGTTCTTAGCTGGGTCCCCGATGGATGTGTTACACTAGGTGACTACTTTGTCCTTACGCTATTACGTTGATTTTCCATCTCTCCTCACTGTCTCTTCTGAGAAACCTCCTCCTCCCACAACCACGAGTTGGAGATCAACACTAGGAGATTCCGAGTCAGCTACTTCAACTTGGGTTTTACAGTGTGGCCAGAGCCTTTAAAAAAGATCACAATCTCTTCTCCCATCACTTTTTCCTGCCCTTGCTTAAAATTTTTCTCCTCTTGCATCTCTTGGAGTGCTATTCCATTACATTGTTTTATTGGCAGCTGTTTACATCCATTTAAATCTCCCCAAAGCAGCAAGGCCAACTTACTTCTTTCTTGGTAATTAACTGATAAAGATGTTATCATGTGTGGTATTTGTTGAAAGAGCCAATATAAGCACTGCTTGTTTGGTTTTTTTTTTTCAAACTACTCTTAGCACCACTTTTTTTCTTCTTCTCCACATTTTAGGAAGGAAGTTGACAGGAAAATTTTCTAATTTTATTCATTTTAGTGGGGGAAAAATGCACCTTTCATGTTCTTAATGAAAGAACAGCCTTGGCAATTCACACTCTGATCACAGTTTGCATTACTAAAAGGAAGCTTATCATAAAATATTTTTGCCTTACACACATCTATGTCTGTTATTTGATATGACTTGGCAACTTTAGAAATCTTTAAAAACTAATAAGATCCTGAGAATTCCCCAGATGTTCCCTCGCCCTTCACAAATCCCCATCATTTTGCAAACACAGAGTGAGCGTCGTTATGAGCGTGGTTATCAAACGCTTCTGATCATACAGTTCCACGAAAGGATTCTGCCTTTTGTCTTTTTCTATCAGCATTTCATTTCCTGAGACTGGAAATATCAAATCCTGCATTAGAATTATTAGGGCTTTAAAAAATATATTACCTCCTCATAAATTCAAAATTTTAAAACTGGCATTTATTAAAGGAAATGAATATGATTTTGGCTTTGGCATTTGGATTATGTGTTTACTTTATAGTTTGAGATTGCCCTCTGCCCCCTTGGTGACTTGAGGTGAGAGTGATCAGTGTAGAAAGGAATTATTTAAAATATTTCCCCCTGGATCTCCTCCTTTGTCAGTTGTAAGTCCTAAATATGAAGAAAAGCATAAACTAAAATGAGAATAATTTTGTAGACCCTGGATTCCTACCTCGTTGAACATGAAGGAGGAAGAGGTATGTATTGTGGGTATCAGACTTACCAAATACAAACGCAGGACCCCCAGTTAAGTTTAAAATTCAGATAAATAATGAATAGTTTTTGGTATGTCTGAAACAGTACCTAGGATATAATTTTTACTAAAAATTTATAATTTATAAAATATAAATTTTATAATATAAAGTTTATAATTATAATTTATAATTTTAATCTACAATTAAAATTTAGTTTGATGTCCCGTATGTCACTTGTTAGCCCTGTGTATGAGGAAGTGATGGTGAGAAAGTGTATAGAAAAGAAAAAAATGACTTAGAATATTTCATATAACATAGGGACTTAACCAGATAGTTTGGGAGCAAAAAAGAGCTAGAAGTGAGAACAAGGAGGTATTTAAAAGATTAAGGGTAGAGAAAATAATAGAAGTGATGTCACAACATAATCCCTGCATTTGTATTATTGCTCAACACTTTCTTTTTTTTTTGAGACGGAGCCTCAAGCTGTCCCCCTGGGTAGAATGCTGTGGCATCACAGCTCATAGCAACCTCCAACTCCTGGGCTCAAGCGAGTCTCCTGCCTCCACCTCCCAAGTAGCTGGGACCACAGGCGCCGGCCACAACACCCGGCCATTTTTTTGGTTGCAGCCATCATTGTTGTTTGGAGGGTCCGGGCTGGGGATTCGAACCCGCCACCTTAGGTGTACGTGGCTGGCGCCTTAGCCAATTGAGCCACAGGCACCGAGCCTGCTCAACACTTTCTTTCCTCAGACCCTGGGGGTCCTGACGTTACATATTTGCCTGCGTGGTGCCTGCCTTGCTGAGATACGCCCTGAGAGGCAGGAGGTGGGAGGAAGGGTGCTCTAGGCAGACTCAGGAGCAGCGGCCTCAGTCTTATCTGGGCCCCGTACCGGCTACGTGCTCCAAGTTGTTGGGTCTTGGGTGTCACACCTGGAAATGGAAAGAACAGCTCTTGCCTTGTCTGCTTTCCAGAAATATTGTAGGAATCAAATGACTTGATGAATATGAGGCAAACTATGAGGTTCTAGATCATAGACTACACCTGTCTTGTTCACTATCTCTTCCATATCTCCTAGCAAGTACATAACACACATTCGAATGTAAAAATGAAATCTGTTTGTGGAGGGAATGGATGACTACCAGTACATACATTGATAAACTGAA
>CAUYQV010128748.1:0-17664 GCA_963574575.1 Galagoides demidoff | reverse complement strand
AGCTCATAGCAACCTCCAACTCCTGGCTCAAGCGAGTCTCCTGCCTCTGCCTCCCAAGTAGCTGGGACTACAGGCACCCCCCACAACGCCTGGCCATTTTTTGGTTGCAGCCATCATTGTTGTTTGGTGGGCCCGGGCTGGGGATTCGAACCCACCACCTTAGGTGTACGTGGCTGGCGCCTTAGCCGATTGAGCCACAGGCGCCGAGCCACTATTCATTCACTATTCTTAACACTATTCTAACACTATTCTTAACAAAAAGTGTGTTTACACATTATATGCTGTTTTGCACATTTTTTTCCTTTGCTATATCCTTCATCAGAGGCTTTTCAGGGCCAGTTTTCTTTTCTCATAGTCCTTAAAACTCCCTTAGTCCCAGATTTGGGTGGTACATCCAGCAGTCCCTAAACTTTTTGGCATCAGGGACTGGTTTCACGGAAGACAATTTTTCTACCATTAGCAGAAGGCGTTAGATTCTCGTAAGGAGCCCACAACCTAGATCCCTCACATGCACAGTTTATAGCGGGGTCTGTGCTCTGATGAGAATCTAATGCTGCTGCGATGTGACAGGAGACAGAGCTCAGACGGTGACATGAGCAATGAGGGGCAGCTATCAATATAGATGAAGCTTCACTTGCTCACCGAGGTTCACCTCCTGCTGTGTGGCCAAGTACCTGACAGGCCACAGACTGGAACCATGGGACCACAGGCATATAGATATAACTTTGTAAGATATATATATATGTATATACATATACATATGCACATCCCCAAACTGGGAACCATGGGACCACAGCCATATATATGTATATATATCTTACAAAGTTCTATCCCAAAGCAGTTGCTATAGGCCACAGTGCTAGGTTTGGCCATGGCTCTGCTTTCGCACTAACCAACCCATTACTTGTGGTTGCGGTATTGCAGAAAGGAATTTTTTTTTCGCTCTGACATGATTTCTAGCAATAGGTTTGTGAAAACTAATTGGATTCAGGAGTGATGTGATCTGTTCTGAAAATACAGAATGAGCTATCCACCTACAAGCAAATCTAATCTAAGCATTCTCCTATTTAAAAACCTCTTTTGACTTTATCTCTGAATGGTAGGATCCAGATTCATTTGCTTGGTTCCCAAGACTTTGTCGGTTTGCCTCAGTAGCCTCAGCTCCCAGCACGTCGCTCTGTGTGTGTGCTTTCAGATGTTCTTCACCTTCATGTTTTGCATTGACTTTCCCTCTGCTGGGATATTTCTCGCTAGCTTCCTGGGTTGGTGAAGCTCATATGCTCAGCCCTTTGGTGAAGCTTTGCTAGACCTCCTGGCAGAGGTGCTTCTCCCCTCTCTCTACTTCTTTCTATTATGATGGTTCTCATTCTATGTCTAACTTGCCTTACCTGTCTTAACCTTTATTTTAAATTTTTTATTATGTAATTTTATTGTATAATTTATAATAATCATTGTCTTTACATAATTTGCACATAATAAAGTATATATAAATCTTAAATATACAGTTGATGAATTTGTCATGTCTGAATTTCTAACTAGACTGGGAGCCTTCGGAGGATAGGAACCATGTTTTATTCATTCTTATATCTCTAGAGGTACTGAATAAGTGCTTAAATGAATATTAGTGACCACATGATAACTTCCTCAGTCCATCCAGTGTAGATTTCTTTTCTTTTTGTTGAGACGAAGCCTCAAGCTGGCCCCCTGGGTAGAATGCCATGGCATCACAGCTCACAGCAACCTCCAACTCCTGGGCTCTAGCGAGTCTCCTGCCTCAGCCTCCCAAGTAGCTGGGACCACAGGTGCCCGCCACAATGCCCAGCTATTTTTTGGTTGCAGCCATTATTGTTGTTTGGCAGGCCCAGGCTGGATTTGAACCCGCCACCTTAGGTGTATGTGGCTGGCATACAGCCTCAGGCGCCGAGCCCAGTGTAGATTTCTTTATGGAAAAGTGACATCAAGAGGGCTTTTTTTGTGCCAGGTGCAGTGGCTCACGCTGTAATCCTAGCACTCTGGGAGACCAAGATGGGTTGATTGCTTGAGCTCATGAGTTCAAGACCAGCTTGAGCAAGAATGAGACCCTCTCTTTACTAAAACTAGAAAAACTAGTTGGGTATGGTGGCACACTCCTGTAGTCCTAGCTACTTGAGAGGCTGAGGCTAGAGGATCGCTCAAGCCAAAAGTTGGAGGTTGCTATTAGTTATGATGATTCCTACTCTACCAAGGGTGACTGAGTGAGATTCTGTCTTAAAAAAAAAAAAAAAAAAAAAACAAGAAGTGTTTATTTGTTTGTTTTAGGAGCATGAAACTAACATTTTCTTGCTATTAACCTCGAAAGTTAAGAGATGCAACCGAAAATATCACTGATTTCTTTAATGGGAGTTATGGATCAATGAAAAAAATAGATACCTATTTTTCTACCCATTTGATAAAGTTTTATTAGAAACCATAAATCTTGAGGTATTAACCAGCAATAGAAATATAATTAGAATCAAGCAGTCTTTCCCTTACTATTTGTTCCTTTTAGAAAAAAGGAACTACCCTTTTCTTAAATTTAAATTTTCTTAAATATCCCTTTCGAAGAATGTTTCTTGCCATTGTTTAAGAAATGAAATGATGTTTAATTTCAAAATTACTTTTCCCACTAAGAGTTACTGACATACGAAAGAAATGATATTTATGTGTGTTCTTTAAAAGCTAGATATCAGAAAACTTGCTCAGAGTAATTTGATTCAACAAGAGGGTTTAGTAGTCTTCCTTGAAAGATGATCCTGAAATCAATCCTTTTAATTTACACTTGGGTCTCAAAGGAAATAAATGCATTTCCTTATTTAACATTCTAGGTTACTGGCCCAGTAACCGTTTTTGTACTAGAAAATCCAGGCTAAAATATCATTGCTTTGCATTGATTCAGATTTTAAAATCTATTTTGAACTGTAATTACAGAAACAGATGAATAATAGCATCAAATGAACATGTTTTTCCTACTATAGCATCAACCTGGCCATATCCCTTCTTATCTTTAGTTTTATTATATAACTATCCATCTTCCATTAATTAATCAGCTTGTTTGTTCACCTTATCAGTCATTATTGATGCCTTTATTTCCAAAGTAATCTGTATTCTGAGAATATCAATATGACAAGCTCAGATTAAAATTTTATCTTGACTTTCTTTTAAAAAGTTAATTTTTACTTCTTATGGTTAATTGGCTCAATCTAACAAGTGTCCAATACTCTGTGCTCAGTACTGTTCCAGGATTGTAATTCATAATCTCTCTCGATGGCAGCACTTACCCATCGATTTAAATAATGGCTAACGAATTTTAACTTGTTCATGTGGTTAATGTTATACATTTTATCAGTAATAATGAAATGGAGGATTCAGGTAAACGCCTTTTTGCTGGGAAATGTGTATCCCTTTAATTCTTAATATTATTTTTCTACATGCTATCAGTTCATGCTTTGTTAGTTTAAGCCTTTTAAAAAAACAATATAAAGGATGTTGTAAATACCGAAGAAAGTATTTTTATTAGATAAATGTTACTGTTCAGTTTTTAGAAGAATCAAGTGGTTTGTTGGCAAAAACATAATCACTTGAAAATTAAATTGTGCTTGGAAACCCAACTTCTACCATAGTGTTAAGATCTGAACTAGCAATAAACAAATAAAAATTAAGGATATGTGCTTGGATCGTGATTTAAGGAGGCCATAGATCTGGTTTATTGAGACTTGAGCTTCTGTATAACAAGAGTTTGAAAACATTACATGATGCGGTCATTTAATAGGCCAACCCAGTAAAAGGTAACTTGTGGTCCTGTGATAATTAACTAAGTACTAAGTGATATGATTACTCACCGACTAAAATGAGAAGTCACCCTAGGCTCTTCCTTTAGTTTTCATCTGTTGTGGGCACAGGGAAAATAGTTCTTAGAATTAGGTCCTAAACCCATCTAAGACTTGGTGGATATTGGCAGCTTTCTTCCTGTCTTCTGTGCTCTCTCTTTTGAAAGCCCAGGTCTTACTCAGAGAAAACTCTCATTACTTTGGTTTTAGCCTGTGAATCAAAGGGGGAAGCCTTTTTCTTTTCTCCTTAAGAGAGTTCTGCCCTTAGTAGAGGGCAGAGAAAACGTGTATGTAATCAATCACTTGAGACTTGTTTACTGCTATAATCTAGAGGGCACTTGCCCATGGCAGGCAGTAAAGTTACCTTGATTGTGTAAGAATAACCTGAGCAGTTTACTCAGACTGTTCACAAATGTTTGGACATTATTCAAGGGCTGTCCGAAACTGACCAATTAGCTTTATTTTTCACTGCTCTTCTCAAATTCACCTTTATACCGTCCAATCACATTGAGAGGAGTGGGGGTTCCTGAAATTGCAACATTACTGACTTCCCAGCCATGTGACATAGCTTTTCAGACACCGAATTAAATTTCAACCCAGACATCTCTCTTCAATTCAGGTCACCTACAGGCCAGACAAAGCCAAGGTCATGTGCTAAACCAATATAAGGAGTTTTGTTAGTTGCAATAACTATAATGTTATTCACTGTTTGAAATACTATATCATGGTTAATCATAAGTTGCAGCTGTTGTGTCCTTTTATTTATGAGCCCTTAATCAAGAGGACACAGCAAGGGCCATTGTTTGAAAGGAGCCTTTCATGAAATCTTCCTTTTGGGTGCTTTTTCCTTTCTCACTGTGAAAAGAGGAGGACTTCATGTTGACTTGCAAAAGTCACTGGATAGTATTAATATACAGTAAGTATATTGGCCTCTCCAAAAAAAGATTTTTTTGATTCCAGATTTGAATGATTGTAATCTTTATGTTTCAGCTAATGACAACAGAAATGCAAAGCTAGTACTGTCCAAATAATACCTCTTAATTGGCCCCAGACTTGATTAAATCTTTTATGTCAGCCATCAAAAGTTATATATGAGCTCTCTGAAAATAGGCTTTCCTACCAAGTTGTCTGTTTGTCACCACATGTTTCTGCTAATGTCAAAGTAAACAGACCAGAGCTCTTTGGGCAGCTTTTTTTCTGACTCCAAACCTGATGGACGAGACTGTAGATGTCAGTCATTCTCTCTTTCCTTTTTTAACTTTTTGGTTTAGTATCCTACCTTATTTTGTGAGAATTTATCTTGTAAGTTATTCTTGTTAAAAGAGGAGCATATCCAGGAGTTTGAATAGGTCATTTTATGAATGAATTTTGGAATAGATTATTTATATGAATGGATTTTTCAGTCAAGGAATTTAGTAATAGGTTATGTTTTCAGATTTGTTGACTTGTCAGCTTCCTCCTAAATTGGATTTATTACACTAAATCTAATACAGCCACTTTTCTTTGAGGCATTCAAAGTTTTTCCTAACTTTAAATTCATATTTAACTTTTTCTGATAACATTTTTTTAAAGACAGAATGTCACTTGGCTACCCAGGTTAGAGTGCCATGGCATTAGCCTAGCTCACAGCAACCTCAAACTCCTGGATTCAAGTGATCCTTCTGCCTCAGCTTCCCAAGTGGCTGAGACTACAGGCTCCCACTACTAGGATAACAGGTGTGGGCAACCATGCTGAGCCTGTTGATAACATTTTTGTTGATGTCATCCATGTGAAATTTTGCTCTCTGCTTAATGACCCCACGTGAACCCTCTGTTCTCACTACACAGATAACATGTAGTTTCATGTGGTCCCCTGAATACAGGGGACCTTTATGGCTTGGATGATGCCGTTGTCCTAGATAGTATTCCTTCCTCATCTCCTTCTGTAATACTTGACATCCTTCAAGACAAAACTCAAACGCTACTTCCATTAGTAAATCTCCTCCCTGATTTCTTTTTGGACTTAAATACTACTCCTTGTGCTACTTGATTTGACCCATTACTAAAGCACTTAGTTCACTCTACTTTGTGTTTTAATTGATTTTGTACATGTTTTTCCCCTAGACCAGAAGCAAATTTACTGAGATTTGAGACCAAATCTTCAAGCACCCAGATGATTGCCATGGCACAAAGTTGCAGACATCTCTTGTTTTCCCATATATAGATGAAAATAATTGTTTTTAGATTTCTCAGAATTGCTATGAGAAGGGCTAAGAAACAATAGTAAAACACTTGGACAAATTCAAAGTTCTCTTAAAAGTCGTCAGTGTTGTTCTTAAAATGATTTCGTCAAGTTCTCAGTGACAGATACATGACATAATGCTATGCATTTTTTAAAGATACCTAAAAATTAAGATGGACAGTCAGACAGAATAAAGGAATAACTGCTGCCTCTGTTTCATTTTGACCAAGTCAGGTGAAGGCAGAAGTGCTGGGAATGAGCTTTTCTGGTTGGTCATGTTTGTTCAGACCTCCTTTAGGCTTCTCAGTCTCTGGCCTCTCTACTTTTATCACCTTTTCAATGCTCTTTTTTTGTAGGCGGGCACATTAGCTGTTAGAAGTAGTAGGAATCATACTTATTATACTAGCAATAGTCTGTCCACAGTGACCACACTCACTGGCTATTTACTTACTGCCAGGATCTCAGAGGGAAAGGGCCCAGGGCATTAAAGCAAACAAACAAGCTAAGAGGGCTGTCTAGGACTGGGGAACAGAGTTATGGGATTTGTTTAAAGAATTAAGCTTGTAAGTTTCATTTTTCTCCTTTGCTGCAATGATCAAAATCTCCACTTGAGGAACATTTCAGTGTCATAGCTGCAAGTGTAGCTTAGAGTGGGAAATGTTTTTCATTTTGGAAAGAGGCAGTTGCTATTTTTGTAATGGAAGACAAGGACCAGTGGAGATGAGATTCGCGTGCAAGACTTGCTGAAGGGAGCAGGGTTTAGTTTAACCGCTAAATTAGGAGATGTTTATTTTAATTGTACTGCTAGTCCAGTCAAGAGATATTAAGTTTCTACTATGTTCAGGACTGCTAAACATTATGGACAGTACAGTAATAGTAGAAGACTTGGTACCTGCTCTTAAGGGAGTGAAAATTAAACAGACAACTAATATACATCAAGATCAACAAAAGAATTATTTTAGTTAGGGAGTAATCAAAGTGCCACATAGCTAACTGCAGATCAGAAGGCAAGGAATAGATTATTGTGGACTCTGCTGCTACATAGCTTTGGGTTTTTGATTATTCTTCTTGATCCATTTATTTTCTTTTAAACTGAGGATTATACCTGCCCTCTACCAAGTGTACAAGAATAATCTGAGTAATGTTTGTAATTATAAACTTAGAGCTTTGAGACTCTTGCAAATCTATAAACATAGAGTGAGAAGGGGATATGACAATATGGTAGAAGAGGACTTCTGAAGGTTTATTAATATTCTAGTGAAAGAAGTAAAAGTGCTTTTGTAGTACGATTATAATGTTAAGGGTATTCTTCTTTTAGGTTTTTTTTTTAATGTGACTTTTATCACTAAGTGGCAACTTATAAGAATAATCTATTTCAAGTTGATTTGCTCTTCTTTGACTTTAAGATATATAGAAAACATCATTTTCCCCTGAGTCTGATTACTTTTTCACTTTTATTTTACTTCGTTCATTAATTCATCCGGCTCATAATTATTAAGTGTGTACTACCTGGTAGACCCTATATTAGGACTTGTGAATATAAAGTTAAAGAAGACATGAGACCTATCTCTAAAAAGCTTATGAGAAGAAACCAAGGTGGAGGGGCAGATAAATTCCTAATATTTTAAATACAGTAGAAGCTCCATAGTTGACCAGCTCCTTACATTGACCACCTCTTTAAGTTGACCTAATCGTCACAGACCAGACATGCACGTGTATGTATCAATATGGTAGGCCTAGTTCCTTTTGTTGACCCCCTATGTATGTTGACCAGTTTGTTACAGTCCCTTGGGTGGTCAACTTACAGAGGTTCTACTGTAATTAGAATAGGTTTTTTTCCTATGGTTAAATTTTAAGTAATCTACAATGTTAGCTAGATTTACTGTGCCATCTTCATTTATTCATTTGTTCACTCACCCATTCCTTCATTTTTCAAGTTAATGGAGGCTAGAAACCTGAGTCATCCTTGATGACTCCCTTTCATTTGCCTTCCAGCTGCAAACAATCACCAAGTCCTTTCAAATGTCTGTCTCCAGGATAAGTACTAATCTGTCCACTTCTCAACGTATTGTATTTACCATCTTGACTGCTCCAGTCACCTCCTAACTGGTCTCCCAGTTTTCACTCTTGCTTCCCTCTAATCAGCAGCTCTCAAATTGTATTGAGTGTGACCCAAGATGAAACATACATTTATTATGTTAGTGTATAAATTTGAAAGAAAACATTCACAAAATAATAGACATCTTTACTATGAATGATATATTCTGACATTTAACAAAATTCTATTCATGGCTGAGCGCGGTGGTTCATGCTTATAATCCCAGCACTCTGGGAAGCCAAGACAGGTGGATTGCTTGAGCTCAGTAGTTTAAGACCAACCTGAGAAAGAGTGAGACCTCGTCTCTAAAAATAGCTGGGAGTTGTGGGGGGTACCTGTAGTCCCAACTACTCAGAAGGCTGAGTCAAGAGAATCACCCTAGCTCAAGAGTTTGAGGTTGCTGTGAGCTATGATGCCACGGCACTCTACCCAGGGTGACAAAGTAAAAGACTCTGTCTCAAAAAAAAAAGACCATGGGGGATGTTTGAAAGGGTGCTTTTAAGTTTTATTCATATTGTAACTATTGTGTACTAACCCAACAACATCAGGAAAATTGAAAATCCTTTTATAGATGTTTTAATTTTAATAGGAAGCTAATTTGCATATACCAGTAAGCTTGGTTTGATATTATCCCTTGCATCTTCAAGGTGTTCTGCTGTTTTACAGAGGTACTCAAAGAGGGCAGCACCCTGTTCCCGGATCTGCTGGTAAGGGAGACTGAGGCTGTCCTCCACAAGCACCGTTCAGCAGCCTACTGCGAGCAGCTGCTACAGCACGTGCAGGCTGTGCCAGCCACACAGTGACCATCTCCGCCTCAGAGCCAGCACCACACACACATCCTTGCCTGTGCTGGAATTTGTGGCTTTTAAACCTCTTAAACAGGGTACCTTTTTGTCAACAACCTAGGACGTTCACAGCAAGACTGACAGCAAGAAGAATGTGCGCCAGGGAACCTGCCTGCTGGGGTCCTGGGACAGCAGCCTCAGTGGGTTCTGTCCTAATGTCTCACACTGAGAAGTCTCCCAAAAACCTACAGCTAATTAATTTGAAATTAAAAATAAAGATCTGCTGCTCATACTGGCAGCTACATCAGCTTTTTTTTTTTTTAAACTTCACATGTACTACTAGGTCAGTCCTGCTTAAATGCCCAAGAAAGTTCTTCACTATTTAACAAAAAAAGGAGGGAGAGCCAAAGTGTTTAAAAAGAAATTTCATCTTCCTTAGGGTTCTGTTTCCTGAAATTTAATATTTCAGTGAACAGACTAAAAAAAAATTGGTATCTTAACAGTGAAATTTCAATGAAATTTCTCCCTTAAATGTATTATAACTTTCTAAGTTATATAGATATATATGGTCATGGAATTTTTAAAAAATCAGCTCTAATTTTGTTTGTTCTTCTACAAGTGGCAGTAAAGTGTATTTCATTCCCTAGCACTTGCTACACCTAAGTGCCTAATCGATTTCATTTTTTAAATGGATATTGTTACCATAAGCCATTATTTATATTAACACCAGGGGGAAAGGCTGTGTATATTTTCTAACAATCAAATACTAACATTTATGCTTTCATGTTTGAAAATTTAATTAAAAATATTTATTTTAATTAATTTGTATGCTTGTCTTTATGGGTTTGATAATTAATTGACATGCTGAGAAAACAGTTCATTTTTCCTTAGATTTAGCCTCACAGTAATCCCAGCTTTGAGAATTCTGGGCTGTGAGGACCCTGGGTTCCTCTGGGGGGGGCCTGTCCAGTGTTCTTGTTGTGTTCTCTCTGGACACCAGGTGGCAGGAGTTCCAAAAAGTTAGGGCAGTCCCAACGGGTCTTGTTTTCTCAAGGTTGGCAAAAGCAGAAGAAAATCCCCATATAAGTGGACCTGTGCAGTTCAGACCTCTATTGTTTAAAAGTCAACTGTAGGCCAGGTGTGGTGGCTTATGTCTGTAATCCTAGCACTCTGGGAGGCTGAGGCAGGTGGATTGCTTGAGCTCAGGAGTTTGAGACCAGCCTGAACAAGAGTGAGACCCCAATTTTACTAAAAATAAAAAAATTAGCTGGACATTGTGGCAGGCACCTGTAGTGCCAGCTACTTAGGAGGCTCAGGCAAGAAGGATCACCTGAGCCCAGGGAGTATTCTACCCAGGGCAACGGAGTGAGAATCTGTCTTAAATAAATAAAGTCAACTGTACTAAAAATGTGCTTATTTGAAGTTCTTATTATAATTTACTAATAACTGCAGCAATTGTTTCGATTAGAACTTAGACCAACAAAAGATTTCACTGGGAGTACTTTATCACTGACATGATGCAGAATGGCCGGTGTATGGTCTTAAGAAAAGGCAGAGTAACTTCTAATGTGTGATTAGTATTCCTAAATTCTCCACAGGCATTACCTGGCCTTTCTTGACTGTGTGCAGTGGGTAGGTGGTGCCCATGGCCCGAGGACCCAGCAGTCAATGGTGAGTGACAGAAGGAGGGATGTGGCTGTGTACACAGGGAACTTTCCACTCCACAGTGGGAGCCCCTGATCTTGCTTTAACCTGCACAGGAACTTCACATTGGTAATAAGCACCTTTATTTCATCAAATGTGTACATAGGCACAGGCAAGGCCTACACTGGGGCATCATTGCTGCAATGTCCCCCGCAGAGCCCATTTGTGCCGCCCGATGTGTGTACTGACTGAAGCCACAACTTCCAGTGGCCTCAGCCTGGTAAGCTCGAATGTCTGTTACCGGGAAGCTTAGAGAAAGTGCTCATGTTCCACCCCAACTCCATTCCCCTACATGGCTCAGAGGCTTGTCCCCTATTTACATTTGCTACTGTCACTGCCTCTCCTCACTCTCAATCTGAGCCTGAACTGTCAGGCTGCTTTTTGAAAACAAATATGAAGAAACAAAGTCTTAAAGGATGAGAGCGCCAGCAATGAGGCCAGGAAGAGAACACCCAGACTTGAGAATAGGTTCTTCTGTCTATAGTTACCATTTCTCGTATTTGTTGTCAGCCAAGCATGGGGCACTCCCTTCCTTGTCTCTTCAAATTACACTTTCCAAGACATTAAGAAAAGCCTTGAATAGCTGCCTAGGCACAAATGAGCAAGGGTTTTTGCTCTTGGAACAGGTTGTAGGTATATAGGTCAGGCCAGCTCCTGGAGCCATCATATGCTTATAGGAAGAGACTCAGACCCTTTGGGTACAAGGCCAAGGACATGTCCAGGTCAAAGAAAGGAGACAGGGAGCAACTGCAGCCTCCCTGGGGGATACCAGACACAGTCCACAACAGCACTGCCTGTGTGGCCTCCTGAGATGCTTTGAAAACTATAATGAAGTACGGAAAAGAAAAGATAAGGTATTTATAATCTACCACCCTTCACTACATTTGACATCACATAGGCAATGCCTTGACATCTGAATGACACTGGCTGTTTAGAGACTCCTGGGGCCAGGCACTATGGCACATGCCTATAATCCCAGCACTCTGGGAGGCCAAGACAGGTAGATTACTTGAGCTCAAGAGTTGGAGACCAGCCCAAGCAAAAGCAAGACCTGGTCTTTAGTAAATAAAAAATAAGCAGACGTTGTAGTGGATACCTGTAGTCCCAGTGGCAGAGGCTGAGGCAAGAGGATTGCTTGAGCCCAAGAATTTGAGATTGCTGTGAGCTATCACACCACAGCGTGACAAAGTGAGACTGTCTAAAAAAAAAAAAAAGGTATCTTGGGAAATGGGAAACAGGAAGAGAAATATATCTTTTTTTTTTTTTTTTTTTGGCCGGGGCTGGGTTTGAACCCACCACCTCTAGCATATGGGACTGGCACCCTATCCTTTTGAGCCACAGGCACTGCCCAGAGAAATATATCTTTAGATAAAATGTAGCTAAGTTCCCAGGTTAGTCAGAAGGCAGCTGATAGAAAGGCCTGCAGGAAAGGGACACTCTTGCTCCTGCCTGGAAGTGGCTGCTTCTGAGAACACACAGACTCAGCCTTTGCCAATGATTGTTTTAACAGCTTTAGTATTTTTCATTATGAAAAAAATTCATACAAAGCCCCCACATAGACAAATAGAGAAAATAGTATAATGAACCTCCTTAGACCTATCATTAGATCCATCATTGTTCCAATGATTTAAAAAGTAGCACAGTAGCTTTGCCTGTTCTAGAATTCCACACAGAAGAGATTATATGCACTCCTTTACATCTATCTTGTTTAATTCAGCCTAACATCTGTGAGAGCCATCATTGCTACAGGGTCCATTAGCCATTTGCTTGCAATACAGTATTCTTGCAAATGGATATACTGCAGTTTATTTATCCATTCATTATTGTTGATGGACAGTTGGGGGGTATTTCCAGCTTGGGACTAGAATAAAGCTTCTATGCACACTTGGGTACAAATCTTAGCATTTTCATTTCTCAACAAGACAACTTTTGATAAACCTTTTGTTTGACATCCTGAACATCCTTCCTAGGACAGAGGTTCTCTATACAGAAGAAACAGTTGTGCTGACTTGTGAGCTATCTTAGCATCACCCAGTGTCACTTAGGTTTCTGATTACAGATTATCTTGGCTGAGTTGTGTCTTTGAGCAGGTAATACATACACTAGAAAGTAAATTCTGAAGTACCAAAGGCAAAGACTGAACTCCTATAGGTGCCTGCCACAATGCCCACCTAATTTTTCTTTTTTTTTTTTTTTTGAGACAGAGCCTCAAGCTGTCCTCCTGGGTAGAGTGCCCTGGCATTACAGCTCACAGCAACTTCCAACTCCTGGGCTCAAGCGAGTCTCCTGCCTCAGCCTCCCAAGTAGCTGGGACCACAGGCGCCCACCACAATGCCCGGCTATTTTTTGGTTGCAGCTGTCATTGTTGTTTGGCAGGCCCAGGCTGGATTCGAACCCACCACCTTAGGTGTATGTGGCTCGCACCTTAGCCACTTGAGCCACAGGCTCCAAGCCTAATTTTTCTATTTTTAGTAAAATAGAGGTCTCACTCTTGTTCAGGCTGGTCTCAAACTCCTGAGCTCAAGCAATCCACCTGCCTCGGCCTCCCAGAGTGCTAGGATTACAGACGTAAGCCACCACACCAGCCTACAATTGATTTTTAGACAACAGAGGTTTGAACTGCACAGGTCCACTTATACGGGGATTTTCTTCTGCTTCTGCCAACCCTGAAAAAACAAGCCCAACCCGTCTTCTCCAGCCCACTGAAGATAGAGACCTTTATGATAATTCACTTCTACTTAATGAATAATAGATATATTTTCTCTTCCTGGTGATTTTCTTAATAACATTTGCGTTCCTTTATTTTATTTTATTTTATTTCATTTATTTATTTATTTATTTTTTGAGACAGAGCCTCAAGCTGTCACCCTGGGTAGAGGGCTGTGGCATCACAGCTCACAGCAACCTCCAACTCCTGGGCTCAAGCGAGTCTCCTGCCTCAGCCTCCCAAATAGCTGGGACCACAGGTGCCCGCCACAATGCCCGGCCATTTTTTGGTTGCAGCTGTCATTGTTGTTTGGCGGGCCCAGGCTGGATTCGAACCCACCACTTTAGGTGTATGTGGCTGGCACCTTAGCCACTTGAGCCACAGGCACTGAGCCCCTTTACCTTATTTTATTGTAAAAATACAGTATATAATATACAAAATATGTGTAAATCAAATTTTTGTTATCTGTAAGGCTTCTGATCAACAGTGGGCTATTAGTAGTTAAGCTTTGGGAAATTAAAAGTTATACATGGAGAGTCATTAACCCTCATCCCCACTTTGTTCAAAGATAGACTATCTTTTAATTAATTAATTAACTTATTTATTTTGAGACAGTCTCACTTTGTCACCCACAGTAGAGTCCTGTGGCATCACAGCTCACAGCAACCTCAAACTCTTGGGCTTAAGTGATTCTTTTGCCTCAGCCTCCCTATGTAGCTGGACTATAGGTGCCCGCCACAATGCTGAGCTATTTTCAGAGACTCTGTTTCTAAAAAAAAAAAAAAAAAAGGATAGTTTCCAGCAAGAAGATAGGTACAGAAAGACAAAATTCAGATCAAGAAGAAAAAAGCAAGGCAGCGCCTGTTTCTCAGTGGGTAGGGTGCCAGCTACATACACTAAGGCTGGCGGGTTCGAACCAGTCTGGGCCAGCTAAAACAACAATAACAACTGCAACAACAAAAATAGCGGGGCTAGGCACCTGTGGCTCGACCCGCTAAGGCACCAGCCATATACACCTGACCTGGCTGGTTCGAATCCAGCTCGGCCCCACCAAACAATAATGACATCTGCAACCAAAAAATAGCCAGGCATTATGGCAGACACCAGCAGTCCCAGCTGCTTGAGAGGCTAAGGCAGGAGAATCGCTTGAGCCCATGAGTTGGAGGTTGCTGTGAACTGTAATGCCACGGGACTCTACCTAGGGTGACAGTTTGAGGCTCTGTCTCAAAAAAAAAAGGAAAGAAAAAATCAGGCTTGGCGCCTGTAGCTCAGCAGCTCAGGCACTGGTCACATACACTAGGGCTGGCAGGTTCAAACCTGGTCTGGGCCTGCCAAATAACAATGACAACTACAATAACAACAAAAAAAATAGCCGGCATTGTGGTGAGTGCCTGTAGTCCCAGCTACTTAGGAGGCTGAGGCAAGAGAATCATTTAAGCCTCAAGAGTTAGAGGTTACTGTGAGCTATGATGTTACAGCACTCCACTGAGGGTGCACACTTGCCTCCTGCCTCCACTCATCGCAATTTTATCATTCTTTTTTTTTTTTTTTAACAGTTTTTGGTTGCGACTGGGTTTGAACCTGCCACCTCTGGCATATGGGGCCAGCACCCTGCTCCTTTGAGCCACAGACGCCACCCCAATTTTATCATTCTTTTAGGTTTTCCTCAAGTGCATGTACAGCATTAAATAATATAGTACACAACACCGAAACCTCTGTCTCTTGTCTCACCAACTTTGGATGGTAGCTCTGTCCTCTGACCCCACAGAAGGTGAAGTCCTTCCTCCTCCCACCCACTCCCCACTGTGACACTGAACACTTAACTTTTCATCGTCAAGGTTACTGTTTACTGTCGGAACAGGGTGAAAGTACTTACTTTTTCATGGTTGTCGCCGCAAAGATAGATTCCAAAGGCTAAAAATCAGAAGTATTTTCTGATTGTGCCCATATATACCTTGTTGTTGTTTAATACTCTACTTGTGTATGTGGGGGCTCGTGTACTAGCATTTCTCTCTCTTTAAGTCTAATGTTCTTAAAGAAAAAGATTATACTCCATGAATTGCTTAATATAATGCCATAGTATGGTTTGCTTTGTATGTACACCAAGACTTTTTTTTCCTACTTAGCTGGCTCAGGCGGGTTCTAACCCACCAGCTCACCAAGACATTTAATTTTATTTTATTTACATACAGATTGTTATTCACTGAGTTTATAATTGCTTTCTTTTTCTTCTTACTGACAGAAGAGTGTGCCTTCACACTCTCCCCACTCATTTACCTAGCTCCTCATGCTAAACATTCTCTTCCCTGCTCTGAGTGCCCCACCATTCTTCCCTCAGTGCATTGTCCATCTCCACCCTCCTTGCCCTCCAAGGCTGCTGCCTAGTGGTCAGCTGGGGATGTCACCTCCAGCCCTTTCAACTGGGCCACTGCTCAGCTGCCCCCATGCTTTACCTGCTCATGGTCTCCTTCATTTGCAGAGTTATGTTATAAGCAAGTCCTCAAAAAGGGGCATCTTACATATCTAAAATCCCAAATCTTCCCTCAAAATGTAAAAGGCTTAGGCAGTGCCCATAGCTCAGTGGGTAGGATGCTGGCCACATAAACCGAAGCAGGTGGGTTCGAACCCAGCCCAGGCCTACTAAAACAACAATAACTGCAACAAAAAATAGCTAGGCATTGTAGCGGCCCCTGTAGTCTCAGCTACTTGGGAGGCTGAGGCAGAAGAGTCACTTGGGCCCAGGAGTTGGAGGTTGTGTGAGCTGTGACGCCACAGCATTCTACCCAGGGCGACAGCTTGAGACTCTGTCTGAAAAATATATATAATAATAATAAATAAATAAATAAAAGGCTTAGATGTTTTGTGTTTTGTCATGCTATTGATAGTGTGGTGGTCATACATCTGTGGGAGTCATGAGTCTTATCTCCAGATGCTTTTGAGATCTTTTTTTATCCTTAATGCTTTGAAATTTCATAGGAAGGAGTCTAGATGGCATCTTTTTCCAATTCACCCTGCTCTGTGTTAATGGGAGCTTTTGTCTTCCACAGGTTTTCTTTCTTTCTTTTCTTTTTTTTTGAGACAGAGCCTCAAGCTGTTGCCCTGGGTAGAGTGCTGTAGTATCACAGCTCACAGCAACCTCCAACTCCTGGGCTCAAGCGAATCTTCTGCCTCCGCCTCCCAAGTAACTGGGACCACAGGTGCCCTCCACAAGGCCCGGCTATTTTTTGGTTGCAGCCATCATTGTTGTTTGGCGGGTCCAGGCTGGATTCAAACCTGCCAGCTCAGGTGTATGTGGCTGGCGCCTTAGCCGCTTGAGCCACAGGCACCAAGCCCACGAGTTTTCTTTCTTTGTTACCCTGAGAACTTCCTCTCTGTCCTCTCTGTGCTCTGAGGCTGACACATCTGCTCCCTGCTCCTTGGTTTAGAAACATCCATACTCTGGGATTGCACATCTTGGACTGGTCCTCTGCATCCCAGCATTTCTCTCCCATTTTCTCTCCTCTTCCTCTTCCTCATTTACTTTTCATTATCTTTTCCTTGTCTAGGGAGAGCTGTTTAGTATGTTCTGGGCCTTCTATTGACCTTTCCATCTTTTATTTTTTTGAGTTCTTTTTTTTAAAAAAATCAACTTTTTTGAGATTTAATTTATATACAACAAAATGGTTCCATTCTGAGTGAGAATTTTTAAGAGCATGGGCAAGTACATACAGTTATGTGGTCATCACCACCATTAAGACAGAGAACATTTCTGTTACCTCCAAAAGTTTTCTTGGGTCCCTTCCAAGTCAGACTCCATCTAACCCCCAACCCTGGGCCACCCCTGATCTGCTGTCTGTCACCACAGAGTGGAGTTGTCTTTCTAAAGGGTCATTTAATGGAATCATACAGTGTGATCTTTCATATCTTCTTTGCCCAGGATAATGTTTTGAGATTTAGCTATGTTACATGTATTAGCACTTCATTCCATGTTTTTTTGCTGAGTAATAGACCATTACACAGATGTACCACAACTTCTCTGTTGGCCAACTGAGGAACATTTGGTCTCCTATTTTGAATAATGCTGCTATAAACATTCACATGTGGCTCAGCGCCTGTGGCTCAATCAGCTAAGGCACCAGCCACGTGCACCTAAGGTGGCGGGTTCGAATCCCCAGCCCAGGCCTGCCAAACAACAATGATGGCTGCAACCAAAAAATGGCCGGGCGTTGTGGCGGGCGCCTGTGGTCCCAGCTACTTGGGAGATGGAGGCAGGAGACTCGCTTGAGCCCAGGAGTTGGAGGTTGCTATGAGCTGTGATGCCATGG
>CAUYQV010128747.1:0-13724 GCA_963574575.1 Galagoides demidoff | reverse complement strand
TGAGCTTCTGAAACGTATAAAATAAATGTAGCAATGAAAATGCATGAATCAAAATATAGTATCCCGGGCTCGGCACCTGTGGCTCAATCAGCTAAAGCACCAGCCACATACACCTAAGGTGGCGGATTCAAATCCCCAGCCTGGTCCACCAAACAACAATGATGGCTGCAACCAAAAAATGGCCAGGCGTTGTGGCAGGCGCCTGTGGTCCCAGCTACTTGGGAGGCGGAGGCAAGAGACTTGCTTGAGCCCAGGAGTTGGAGGTTGCTATGAGCTGTGATGCCATGGCCCTCTGCCCAGGGGGATAGCTTGAGGCTCTGTCTCAAAAAAAAAAAAAAAAGGTATAGAATGGTGGAGATTTGTGGTAAAAACAAAACAAAACAAAAATCCCCCCACCCCTCAAAAAAGCAAGGTGCCACATGTCCTGGGGACAGAGTGTAATTAGTTCTGGGGTCACTCAGCATGTGTTGCCAGGACATGCAGCTTCCTTGCTGGAGGAATCCTCTGGCCCCAAAGCTCTTTTCTTTCTTGAGAAAGTTACCACATCCTGACGTTGAGAAAACAGTTGAAATAGTTTGGTTAGGAAACCAGACATTTGCCCCATGTTGCTGGGAACCAATGAATGGACATGATGTCATGTCCTTTGCTTCTGGCTGCTAAATGGAGTTCCCTTCCTGTGACCCAGCAGAGATTGTTGGTTAGGATCCCCGAGTTGGGAGTCAAGGGGCTGGTTTAATTTAGTCCAGGCTCTGTCACTTACTAGCTGATATGATCTTGGGAAAACTGCTTTATCTCTCTGAGCCTCAAGTTTTTCATCTGTAAAGTGGGTGTAACAGTAATTATATATACCCCCTAGGGTTGTTTCACTCATGTTAAATTTAGAACAGTAAGTGCTCTGCTCAGCACCTGTAGCTCAGTGGTTAGGGCACCAGCCACATGGACCAGGACTGGTGAGCTCAAACCTGGCTGGGGCCTGCAAAGCAACAATGACAATAACAACAACAACAAAATAGCCTGGTGGGGCAGTACCTGTGGCTCAAAGGAGTAAGGCACTGCCCTGTATGCTGGTGGTGGTGGGTTCAAACCTAGCCCAGGCCAAAAACTGCAAAAAAAAAAAAAAAAAAAAAAATAGCTGGGTGTTGAGGCTGGTGCCTGTAGTCCCAGCTATTTGGGCCACTGAGGCAAGAGAATAGTGACAAAGTAAGACTCTGTATCAAAAAAAAGAAAAACCAACCAAAAAACCAAACGAAACAGGAAGTGTTCAACATGCCTTCGGTGTTTACTAGAGCTAATAGCAACAATTAGGTGTTTGCATGAGGTTTGTTACTGGCATCTCCTTTGTAAAAGGCCTTTTGCAATGGGAAATTTAGAAATATTGTGGACTTTGTTGTTTTTTCGTGCTCAAATTCAGGAAAATGAATTTATGAAGTATTCCGTCGACTTTACCTAGAGGCCCTGGTGTGGTGTTGTAGAAAGGATCAGAGGTTTGGCTCCAGCCAGCCTGAGACTGCCTTGTCGTTACAATAAATTTTAGGTATTATGGACAAATTGGAGAAGGACGCTTAATGTATTTGAACTTAAGGTACTAGGAAGTTTTGAATGTGAACTGGATTGAGGAAGAAGAGCTGAATATTTAGGTACATATTTAATATAGTCATTGAAAGTGCACAATTCATTAATTATAATAATATATGCAGTTTTACATTCCTAACTATTATAGGTTTTTTTTTTTTTTTGAGACAGGGTTTTGTTCTGTTGCCTGAATTAGAGTGCAGTGGTACCATCATAGCACACTGCAACCTTGTCTTCCTTGTCTCAAGCGATCTTCCTGCCTCAGAGTCTTTTTTTTTTTTGAGACAGAGCCTCAAGCTATCCCCCTGGGTAGAGTGCTGTGGCATCACGGGTCACAGCAACCTCCAACTCCTGGGCTCAAGTGAGCCTCCTGCCTCAGCCTCCCAAGTAGCTGGCATCACAGGTGCCCACCACAACGCCCGGCTATTTTTTGGTTGCAGCTGTCATTGTTGTTTGGCAGGCCCAGGCTGGGGATTGGAACCCACCACCTTGTGTATGTGGCTGGCGCCTTAGCCACTTGAGCCTATGTGAAGAATTTTACAAAGATACACCGATAAAAATAAAAGAAGCCAAACATTTAATGGAAAGGAATCAAATAATATGAAATTTGGGTTCTTCTGGAGGGTATAATTTATATAGTGTGGTGGGCAGCCTGATGCCCCCCATGTCCACTTTCGAATCACGTATGGTGTTGTTATATTATGTGGCACAGGTGATGAAGTTAATGATCTTGAGATGGAAAGATCATCCTGGATTATCCTTGTGGGTCCAGTTTAATTACAGAGGGTCTTTAAATGTGAGTGACGGAGGCAGGAGAGTGAATGTTAGTTAGGGACAGATTGGAAGATGCTGTGCTGTGCCCGGAAGATGGAGGAAGGGGCCACGAGCCGGGGAATACAGGGCCTCTAAGGGGGGAAGGCAAGGAGCCTCCAGAGGACACAGCCCTGCTGCCATCTTGATTTTAACCCCAGGAGACCCATTCTGGCCTTCTGGCTTCTGCAGCCGCAAGATGATACATTTGCATTATTTTAAGCCACTAAAGTTGCAGTAGTTTGTTACAGTGGCAGAGTGAGGCTGATATAGACAGGTGCACCCTGCGGACCTTGGGAGCCGATCCCCACGCTAGGTTCCATCCCATGGAGGTGACTGGCGCCTGGGAGGATACGTCAGAGGCATTTCAAGGCTCATGCTTACCTTGTGCCTGAGAACACAGACTTAAATTGACATGTCTGTGTGACTCATTCCTTGACTGTGGAGGAGAAAAATGAACATTTATTCAGGATCTGCAGTGTTTTGGCTTTGAACTAGTATTTCCTTATTTACATTACACAATGGCCCTTTGATTTTTTTTTTTTTTTTTTTGGTAGAGACAGAGTCTCATTTTATCGCCCTCAGTAGAGTGCTATGGTGTCACAGTTCACAGCAACCTCCAATTCCTGGGCTTAGGCAATTCTCTTGCCTCAGCCTCCTAAGTAGCTGGGACTACAGACGCCTGCCACAACGCCTGGCTATTTTTTTGTTGCAGTTTGGCCGGAGTTGAGTTTGAACCCGCCACCCTCAGTATATGGGGTTGGTGCCCTACCCAGTGAGCATAGGTGCCGCCCGATGTTGGTTTATTTTAATCTTTGTTTTATAGGTAAGGAAATTAAAATGCCCTTTCTCTTTGCCACGATGGAGGTAGTGACTCTCATTATTCTCAGGAATTATGTCCTAGAAAGTCACTGCCAGCACAGAATTGTGGAATGCTGAGCCCATCCTCCTGGGGGATGTACGGGGACAGGTTCCTATAAGCCTCTGGTTGCAACATCTTTGTCAGCTGATCAAAACAGAACTTTGTTTTAGGTGTGTTTCTGTTTAGAGACCCCCATATTTCATACGTATTGTTGATGGACTAACCTTGAACTCATAGCCAATAGCACTGTAATTCTTCCCTCAACAAGCTTCTTAAAAACACGTGCATTTTCGGTAAGGACCATCCAGCCTGTCTGGGCTTAGGCGCACTCGCCAGCACTTCAGCATCATGCCAGGGGGTGAAGTGTGGTGGGCACTCGAAATAGAGAAATCACCAAGAAAAAGCATGAAGGGTGGTGCCCGTGGCTCCAAGGAGTAGGGTGCCGGCCCCATATGCCGGAGGTGGCGGGTTCAAACCCAGCCCTGCCCCCCCCAAAAGAAAAAGCATGAAAATGTAAAATGTGCAACACTAAACAGACCCTGGAAACTGCTCTGGTTTACAGCGTGTGAGCGGGGAGGGAAGGTGGAGCTAGTCTTGTGCAGCCTCAGCCAGGAGCATGCGGCTGGGGAACCTCAAATTTTGCCTACACAGTGCATATCTATGAATGTTTTTGAAAGTGCTGCGAGTATTGATTTGGGGGTCTCTGAGTTTTAGGGAGCAGATGCATTTGCAAACACAGAAATGGCAAATCTCAAGGATCTGCTGTGTATGGGGGTGTGTGTGTCCTTCCTTTGAGAAAATGGAGGTAGGGTCAGGAATACAGCATACTGCTTGTTTTAAAATCCCTTCCTTGATGGGGTGGAGGTAGCATGAGGCATCAGCATAAAGGGGTATGTTCAGGGGGAGAGGGTGTTGTCGGTGAGTGGAATCCAGACATCCCCAGACCTTCCCTTTCCAAGGTGGAAGAGTGGCACAGAGAGCTTTTTGCTCCCTTTGGATGAGAACCAGCCTTGGCAGCTGTCCATGGGGAAGTGATCTCTGCATCCTCTGCCAGCTCCCAGCTGCACTGGTGCCATCCATGTCCAGTTACAGAGTCCCTTCGCTGACCACAACCAGACCAGGTGTTCTCTGCCTTTGTGGAGACTGGGGTTGTGTCATTCTAAACCCAGAGGGGGATTCGGAGGGATGTTGTGTGGATACTGGAGCCCCGCCAGTCAGAGCTTCCCTGGAAAGAGCTCTTCCCAGCTCCTCAAGCAGCCTCTGGAGAGGAGACGTCGCTGTGGGCATGGGGCAATTCTTTGAGCTTGACTTCAGCCACATGTTGGAAGGAGGAGGCAAGGCAATGAACTTACTTTGGACTTTTGGGCCTTTTCAGAACAGAAATTTCTTTTGGTATCTTTACTTAGGTGCAGTGATGAAAGTCATTGCAAAGGGCTGGCTGTGTTTTATGGCTGCCTTCGGGAATGGACTTGAAGTACCTTTTAACTTATGACAGTGGTGGATTTTGGTTTAATTTGGAAAGAATAAGACCAGTTGTAATATTTTTGTTTGTTTGTTTGTTTTATTGTTGTTGTTTTTTTTTTTTTTTTGAGACAGAGCCTCAAGCTGTCTCCCTGGGTAGAGTGCTGTGACATCACAGCTCACAGCAGCCTCCAACTCCTGGGCTCAAGCGAGTCTCCTGCCTCAGCCTCCCAAGTAGCTGGGACCACAAGCACCCGCCACAACGCCCGGCTATTTTTTGGTTGCAGCCATCATTGTTGTTTGGCAGGCCTGGGTTAGATTTGAACCTGCCACCTTAGGTGTATGTGGCTGGCGCCTTAGCCACTTGAGCCATAGGCGCTGAGCCCAGTTGTAATATTTTTATTATTAATTGTACCTACACAGTTGTAACGATGCTGATTTTACTAATAGTGGTTGTTTTCTTTAATTTATGTAAATTTAGAAGATTGCTACATGTCTTTAAAGATTGCTCAGTGGGAAACATTGCCAGCAATCCCTTTTTTGGGAGGCTCTCAGCCGGACATTAGTCTTAGCAATTATTTCTATGGTTCCTTCTGTTTGTGCCAAATGATACTTGTTTTCTCCTTGCAATAATGGCAAGAACTTTCCTTTTAGAATTCATTTAAGTGATGAACAGGGAATCAACTTAAAGTCTGAAGTCAGTTCTGTTAATGAGGTTTGTAGATGGCCCACGTCACGTTTGACATTTAGGAAGTAGTGGCTTGTGCTAAAAAATGCCATGGTCAGGCTAAAAATATAATATTATTCCTACAAGAGGAGGGAAATAGGATAATCTGGTTATGCTCAGAGATTAAGAATTTTTTTTTCTATTTTGCCAAGTTATCTATGGAAGTCATATTTTTAAGCAGTGATTAGGAGGTTGATTGGGAAATGCCAATGCTGCTTTTATTTTTGTCTAAACAGTGTTTAGGGGGTGATGAGGAGGATGGGGGGGACCTGTGGGAGGAGGACCGAAAGCCTTCTAGTGAGAGCTGGAAAGGGCGGCCAGGCTGGATGCTCTTCCCTCATCCCAGTAAAGTCTCTGTGGTGGTGGGCGGTGCCTGTGGCTCAGTGGGTAGGGTGCTGGCCCCATATACCGAGGGTGGTGAGTTCGAACCCAGCCTCAGCCAAACTGCAACAAAAAATAGCCGGGCATTGTGATGGGCACCTGTAGTCCCAACTACTCGGGAGGCTGAGGCAAGAGGATCGCCTAAGCCCAAGAGTTGGAGGTTGTCGTGAGCTTTGATGCTATGGCACTCTACTGAGGGTGACAAAGTGAGACTCTGTCTCCAAAAAAAAAGTCCCTGTGGTGTTTGCTGAGTGCCAGGAAAGAGCCAGTTGGCTGTTGTCCCTAAGGAAGAAGCAGTGTGTAGTGTCAACAGCGCCCTGCTCATAATACAGGCCTGGCAGGACCCCCCACCCTCCATCAGCAGTTTGTGGTCATAAGAGATGAAGTCAGGCCCATCAGGTTAGATGTCAGGGACTCTCAGCCTCAACACTCCTGGCATTTTGAGCTTCATAATTCTCTGTTGTGGGGGTCCTTCTGGGCACTGTGGCATTTTTGGCACCATCCCTAGACTCTACCCACTAGACAGGGGTAGCACCCTCCATGTCCTCTTGTGACAATCAAAAAAAATGTCTGCAGACATTGCCAAGGGTCCCTTGGGGGTTATCTCACCCAGGCCCGGAGCACTGGGCTAGGGAAGTTGGCGTTTACTGTCACTGACTGTGTTCCCTACTGTCATTTTGGCATCTCATCCTGTCTTTAAAAAGAAACAAAACCAAAACCACCACCCCTCCACATCCCAAAAAATCTACTGGATGAGCAGTTCATGCCTGGGTTCCTGTTCTTGACTATGAGGTCAGCTTTTTAGTAACTGAGGAGCTCTAAGAGCCTTGAGCTCTTAGAAGAAACATTATGGGCTGAATTCCCTCTTCCTCACCAAATCCATAATTTGGAGCCCTGACCCTAGGACATGTGGACTTTGAAGAGAGGAGCAGTTTCAAAGCTTTAGGGCTTTGGGGCAGGGCTGCATCCAGTCTGAGCAGTGTCTAAGATGAGGAGTTTAAATATCCAGAGAGACACCAGAGGAAAGACCCCACGAGGACACAGCCAGAACGTGACCACCCGCCAGCCCAGGGGAGAGGCCTCCGGAGAAACCGAACCTGCGGATGCTCACTGTGGGCTTGCAGCCTCCACGACTGGGGGAGGAAATGGTTCTGCTGTTTGGGCCTCCAGGAGGGAGGTTTGTTACGGCATCACTTGCCCACTACAACGGGGACCACTCATTCATTGCCATTTGGGCAGGTGTGGTGCCGCTTAGTGTGATTAGTAACTATTTTTATTTTTTTTTTTTGAGATAAGAGTGTCACTCTGTCACTCTGGGTAGAGTGCTGTGGCATCATAGCTCACACCAACCTCAAACTCTTGGGCTCAGGTGATCCCCTAGCTTCAGCTTCCCAAGTACTTGGGGACTGTAGGTGCCCGACAGGATGTCTGGCTAGTTTTTTTTTTTTTTTTTCTTTTCTATTTTTAGTAGAGATGAGGTTTTACTCTTGCTCAGGCTGGTTTCAAATTCCTAAGTTCAGGAGATCCACCTACTTTGGCCTCCCTGAGTACTAGGATTACAGGTGTGAGCCACTGTGCCCTGCCATTATTAGTGAATCTTTGTTCATTCACTTATTTATTTAGAGACAGAGTCTCACTCTGTTGCCCTTGGTAGAGTGCCATGGCCTCATCGTAGCTCACAGCGACCTCAAACTCTATTGGGCTCAAACAGTCCTCCTGCCTCAGCCTCCTGAGTAGCTGGGACAACAGGCGCCTTTCATAACACCTGGCTAGTTTTTCTATTTTTAGTAGAGACAGAGTCTCACTGTTGCTCTGGCTGGTCTCGAACTCTTGAGCTTGGCCGATCCACATGCTGTGGCCTCCCTGAGTGGAGGATTACAGGCGTGAACCACCACGCCCGGCCTTGTCTTCTCTATTTCAGCTATTCTGATAGGAATGTAGTGGCATTGCCAGAAATTTATTTTTTTTCATTTGTGATTTTTGGAGAGAGACTTCTTTTTCTTGAACTGAGATTAAGTTTTAACCTCATAGGTTGGCCAAGTCCTGGTGACACTGAACTTAACACTGGCAAGATTGTCACATCCCAGTACCCTTTCTTCCTCTGGGTCTCCAGCTTCCATATATGCCATCAGGGAAACAGTAAAAATCAATACCTTTTATTTTCCTTTCACTGAAAAATTGAGTGTATGAGTATGTAAGAAAACAATTGGAGCGCAGAGAAATCTGATAAAGGAAATCCTGGCGTTATTTTTCCTTGAAAGACAACCAGAGTTGACACAGACATTTCAGTAGGCGACGTTTTCTTCCCGTCTTGTTAGTGTGTGCACATTGTTTTATCAACAGGCACCACGTACCACAAGGTTTTTACTTTTTCCACTTAGCGTTTTAATTTTCTGCAAATGGTGTACTTTACCAATGACGTGTTAAGTGGCAATGTAATATTTCCTTGTGTGGCCGTCTCTCATTTACATAACCAATACCTTATGTTTTTACAAGTCGATTCGTATTTTGTTTTGACCTCTCCAGTGAGATTTTCATTCTGAGTACAGCCCTCTGAAGGGGAGTCCCTCCAAAAGCTAACAAAAGGAAAGCTGAGTGAGGCACCCCCCCCTCTGCCCCCAGGCCTGAGGTCACTTACCTTGGGTTGGATGAGCCTGGTTAACAATGTGACACTCAAAAACCAGTTTTGTACAGATCGCCACAGAAAACCAGTGTTTAAGAATCTTGACTCCGGCCAGGTGAGGTGGCTCAAGCCTGTAATTCCAGCACTCTGGGAGGCCGAGGAGGGTGGATGACTTGAGCTCAGGTGTTTAAGATCAGCCTGAGCAAGAGCAAGACCTTCATCTCTAAAACTAGCTGGGCGTTGTGGCCGGACCTGTAGTCCCAGCTACTTGGGAGGCTGAGGCAAGAGGACCACTTGAGCCCAGGAGTTTGAGGTTACTGAGAGCTATGACGCCACAGCATTCTGCTGAGGGTAACAGAGTGGGACGCTGTTTAAAAAAAAAAAATGAAAAGAATCTTGACTCAGTTTTTGGGCATTTTGGAGGATTTCCAGCTATTTTTGAAAAAAATCTAGAACTCGAAGCTTTATACAGTCACCAAAAAGTGAAGAGAAATTTATAGCATGAAGACTTAAAATAACCAGTGCTGATCACTCCATTCATTCACTCTGCCAGTGTGTACTGAGCACTGTTTTTTTTTTCTGGCATTTTAATGTGGGGGATGTAGCAGTAAACACAAGAGACAGACATCCCTGATGGCGTAGAGCTTGCATTTTTGAGACACATAAGGGGGTGTTCTCCTGAGAATTTGTTAACTGTGGGTTTCGTAGGGGCCAGTGCCACTGTCCCAGGTATTTTGAGGGGATCGTCCTGTGGTTTCTGTGCATGGTGCAATGCTAAGTGCTGTCGTCATTCTGTCCTTCAGGAAGCTGAGCTCAGAGGGGATAAATACCTCCTAGCCCAGGTCCTACAGCTCTCCAGATGCTGCATTCTTGTCTCCCAGCCTCAGCTCAGGTATCTCTTCTGAGAGGCTGTCACAGACTGTCTGCTCTACCAGAGCTATCTCTCACTGAGTGGGGCATATTTTTTGTTTGCTTGGACCTTTTTTCTCTTTTCTTGTTCTGTTCCTACTTTGCTTCCCTACACAGTGCCCTTCTTGTCTCACATGTATCCTAGCGCTTAACACAAAGGCTGGCACAGAGCAGGTGCTCAGCAAATATCCTCTGACCCAGTCCATGAAGAGTGGGAGTCTCAGTTCCAGGGAAGCCTGCCTGGTCCCAGCACCCTTAGCTTTATTCAGAAGCATTAATAACCTCTTGGAATGCTGTATCCGTAAGTCATCAGGGCTGTGTACACTGGGCGGGGCACCCAGTTCACTTTCAGCGAGGTGCACGTTGGGTGTTGGAGACAAGGAAAAACAGCAGGACCCCTTCTGCACAGAGAGAAAGGGCATCAGGCCTTTCTTATCCTCCCTTCCTCTTTCTTTGTCCTTCCTTATCCGCATGACCCATTGCTTGAGGGGGAAAGCTGCTGATGCACCTACCTGCCTCTTTTTGCCAGAGGCCTGGGCCACAGATCGCAAATTGATCTTGTATTTATTTGTTGACTGAAGACGTCACCATTACAGTCCTAGTAGCTTTCCCAGCAGCTGTGTCACCAAGATTTCTAAGGTTTCCCAGAAATTGCATTAACTGGGGCTGAGCCTTCAGGCAGTCACTAATGTCGTCCTGAGTAGCAGGGAGCTGTGTTGTGCCAAGTGATAAAATGAGGGGCTTGTGCAACTAGGGCCTTGCAGGAGAGAGACCCCCACACAGCAAAGCCAGAGAGGGTTGGCATGGCCCAAAAGGAGGACCCTGCTGGAGAGCCCTCTCCAACTCTGGAGCTCTGGACAGGATTTTTAAACACTAGGTTGTTTTCTTTTTTTTGAGACAGAGCCTCAAGCTGTCCCCTTAGGTAGAATGCCATGGCATCACAGCTCACAGCAACCTCCAACTCCTGGGCTCAAGAGAGTCTCCTGCCTCCGCCTCCCAAGCAGCTGGGACCACAGGCGCCCGCCACAACGCCTGGCTATTTTTTGGTTGCAGCTGTCATTGTTGTTTGGCAGGCCCGGGCTGGATTCGCACCTGCCACCTTAGGTGTATGTGGCTGATACTGTAGCCACTTGAGCCACAGGCGCTGAGCCAAACACTAGGGTTTTATTTTTTGCATTGTAAAAGTAATTTTTGTTACAGAAAAATGAAAGATGCAGTCGCTAGGATTGTTTCAAGCCCTACGTCCCATTGTTAATATTTAGGTCTTTCCTTCTGATCTGTATCTTTTTTTAAAAAAATCTGTATCTTTAATGGATGATAAGTGACATTTCAGTTCATTTGTGCTGTTGTCAGTTACAATTTTGTAGGGGCTATTTTGATGTGTAAACTTTCCACTGCATTTCAGAGAATTTTCAGAGGCTGGATTTCCAAGTTGCTGGGCTAAATGGAATGCAGTGTGTTGAAGGGCCCCAACTGCTTGTTTACTAGGTGGCTTTCTGGAAAGGCTCTGCCATTTTACACGCTGTAACAGCCTGGATTTTCCCATAGGCAGGGTCAGGATTTGGGTGATGGCTTTCTCCACTTGCCATATTACATGATAATGCTCTGTGGGGGTAGTGGGTGAGCTTAACTCCCTACAGTGACCTGTGGGGTAGTTATCTAAATGTTTGTAAATCTGTAAGTGTTCAATAAATATGAACAAATAAAGAAAGGTCTGCATACAGCTTCTCACGACAGGGCTACGTAGATGATAGGACCAAATGCAATGATAACTTACTTCCCTACCCTGTAAAGTAGGGAAGTAAGTATGGACCTGGAGCCCAGGGTGGCTTTCCCTTGTAGCAGGGACGATGTGAATGCTCTGTCTGCTGGGCGCATTTGCCACACGTGAGCCGTCCTCATCCTCAGCATCTCTGCTCCCTGTTTCTGGAGGTAAACTCCTTCCAAAAACAGGTGTTGTAACCTCTGGAATTTTATTAGCACCTTCCTGGCCTTCCTGGGGCTGTCTCAGTGCCAAAGCTGTGCCTAAGGTGGAGCAGTGCTGTCCCAGTGGCTGCTGCTCAGGTCTCCATGGGAACAGGGAAAGGAAAATAGGTTCCTAGCGGAGGTTGGGGGTTCCCCAAGGCCAGGGTTGGCTGCTGAAAATAAGAGGTTAGGAGCATGGATATAAGCAAGGCTATCTTGGTTCAGGTTTGTGACCTTGGGCAGGTGAGTCGCCCTCTGAGAAATGGGCCTGATAATAGTGCTGTGTGATTTTGAGGCCTCAGATGAGTTAATGTATGTAAAGTTCTGAGACCCTAAAGCGTGAGGCCCACAGAGAGTGCAAGTAGCAGTGTTAGCACCACAGCAGGGTTGGGGGCAGGAGGGAGGTGGACTTGGCAGTGCTCCTGGGGTCCCCTGGGTATGCTCCCACTCTGTCGCTATAATGTGGGTTCCTCTCTAACTTGCCATCTAGATGATTCGGAGGTGGCTTTCATATTCTACAATAGGATGAGATCACCAAACTCAGTGGCTGAGAGGGCTGGCTCTGGGGTCTACCAGCTGGACTTATATCCCGGCTGTGTCCCTTACCAGTTACGGGACCTTCTGAGGGGCAACGTCCTCACCTGGGAGAGGGGGCGAATAAAAGCCCCCCTGTTGGGAGGATGAGGGCTGGCAGGTCTCTGTGAAGGCTTGGCTGCAGCACTCCGTGTGCCCTGACCATGTTTTTGCTTATCGCCTTGGTGTCTGGGGACTTGCCTCCCACTGAATTCTATTTGGTTCTCTAGCATCTTGCAGGCTAGTGCTGTGTGTTGGGCACTGGCCGGGGGCTGTGTCTTAGACCTGGTCTCTCTGACCAAACATCCTGGATGAAGTGTAAAGCATGACGTGAGCTAGGTGTGCCGGGGCCAGTGAGAGGGCCCAGCTGGGTGAGTCATCAGCCCACGCCTAGTGACAGAGCATCTTCTGTGTGAGGCGTGGGATGGGAGGGGAACGGCATGTGACTTCTCACCCACAAGCTCAGGGCCAAGGTCTGGGGCTGCCGATTGAGAGCTGTAAGCTATTTGGATAGCAGGGTAAGGTTTTTTTGTTTTATTTTTAAATTAAAAAAAAAAGTGTACTCAGTCACAGAGTCACATAGTTCCATGTTTAAAAGTCACATGCAGTGTTTGTTTTTCCATTCTTGTCATACATCAGTTAGAAAAATGGTCTCCAGTTCCATCCAGATTATTACAAAAGGTATTAACGGCACTGTTTTTTAGGGCCAAGTACTACTCCATGGTATACTTATAGCACATTTTCTTAATCCACTCATGTATGGAGGGCTGCTTAGGCTGATTCCACATCTTTGCGATTATGAATTGTGTGGCAATAGACATTTGAGTGCAAACGTCTTTTTGATAAAATAATTATTTTTCTCCCCTTTGGGTAAATAAATACTCAGTGTGGGATTGCTGGATCAAGTAGTAGGTTTAATTCTTTGGGGTATGTTCATCCTACTTTCCATAGAGGCTATACCGATTGGCAAACCCACCAACAGTAAGGGTTCCTTTCTCTCTGCATCCATACCACTATCTCTGATACTAAAAAGAAAGTCACGAGCCACTGCCACGTCAGCTTCTTCCCCTCCCCTACTTGAATCAGCTACTGTATTTCTCCCCAGGCTGCCACTCTTTTTTTTTTTTTTTGCAATTTTTGGCTGGGGCTGGGTTTGAACCTGCCACCTCTGGCATATGGGGCAGGCGCCCCACCTTTGAGCCACAGGCACCAGGCAGCCACTCTTACCAGTGTTTTTCTGTGTTATCCCAGAGAATTTTAAAACATTTACTCAAAAAAAAAAGAATGTATTTTTATATCTGTACAGTTATATGAAAACACATACAAATTCCTTTTTTATTCAATGATTGGTATGCCTTCCACTGTATGACTTTTTTTTCCCCACTTAACAATACACCCTGGGCTCATTCCCTATCAGTATATAACTATCTTCTTCATTTTTTATTGTTATTATCATGTGGATCATCACATTTTGAAATACACACCAATCAGAAACGTACTCCTCATGGACAGAAACAGATGAAGCCCTTTTAGCAACACCAGTAAGTCAAGAAGGTTGAAACTTGTAGAGCTGGCTTGGTGCCTGTGGCTCAAGTGGCTAAGGCGCTAGCCACATACACCTAAGGTGGCGGGTTAGAATCCAGCCTGGGCCCGCCAAACAACATCAATGATGGCTGCAACCAAAAAATAGCTGGGCGTTGTGGTGGGCGGGCACCTGTGGTCCCAGCTACTTGGGAGGCAGAGGCAGGAGACTTGCTTGAGCCCAGGAGTTGGAGGTTGCTGTGAGCTGTGATGCCACGGCACTCTACCCAGGGGGACAGCTTGAGGCTCTGTCTCAAAAA
>CAUYQV010128745.1:0-13836 GCA_963574575.1 Galagoides demidoff | reverse complement strand
TCAAGCTATCCCCCTGGGTAGAGTGCCATGGCATCACAGCTCATAGCAACCTCCAACTCCTGGGCTCAAGCGAGTCTCCTGCCTCCGCCTCCCAAGTAGCTGGGACCACAGGCGCCCGCCACAACGCCTGACCATTTTTTTGGTTGCAGCCATCATTGTTGTTTTGGCGGCCAGGGCTGGGGATTCGAACCCGCCACCTTAGGTGTATGTGGCTGGCGCCTTAGCCAATTGAGCCACAGGCGCCGAGCCATGTTCTTTAAAACATTTTTTTTTTTCCTTGTCTGGGCACTGCGGCTCACACCCGTAATCCCAGCACTCTGAGAGGCTGAGGTGGGTGGATTGCTTGAGCTCAAGCGTTCCAGACCAGCTTGAGCAAGACCAAGACCCTGCCTCTAGTAAAAATAGAAAAATTAGCTGGGCATTGTGGCAGGTGCCCGTAGTCTCAGCTATTCAGAAGGATGAGGCAAGAGGATTACTCAAGCCCAAGAGTTTGAGGTTGCTATGAGCTACAATGATGCCACGGCACTCTACCCAGGGTGACAGAGTTTTTCTTATTTCAGGAATCTGTGACAAGGAGGGACTAGAAAACTGGCTTCGTTGATTGCATCTTTGCCTTTGATAATGGGTATAATATTCCTCTTTCAAAGGCTAACACGGTAATGAACATGGGGCACCCTGGGAGGGCACCTTGTGCACTAAGGTGCATCACATGTCTGAGGCCTCCTTCTCCCCTCTCTGCAGAGCTGGCTGGAGGTGCCTGAGCCTCACTGGCCTGTGAGAACACGGAAAGGACTGAAGGCCTCCCCAGCATGAACTCCAGAGGTTCTGACCAGGTCTGCTGCCTGGCTGGCAGAGGCCTGGAGTGCCGTACCCTGCAGTGGCGGCCGCGCGTCTGAGCGAGCCCGTGCCCACACCTGTGCGTGGCCCCCACACACACGCGCCCCGCAGGCCCAGGTGCGGACACTCAGGCCCAGCTGGAGTTGGCTCATTGTTCCTGTCCCATCCTGCTCTGCCACCACGGTCTTCCTTTGCGGCGGCCCAGACCTAGCAGGGGTCTTGGCTTCTTTGTACCAGTGTCAACTGGGCTGCAAGAAGACCTGGGAGGGGCACTTCAGCATCAGGCGCGCCCAAAGTCCATTCCCGGTCAGCCCCAGATCACCCACACCTCTGCCCCAACCCAGGAGGGATGGTGAGGGGTGGGCACACGATGACTGGAAACCAAGAGCAGAGATACAGCCCCCGGGGCTCCCTGGAGTTAGACAGATGCTTCCTCTCTCACCCTCACCTGAGCACAGGTTCAGGGGTCACCACCTCCAGGGCAGGACATGGTTCTACTCCAGGGTCACCACAGGAAGGCCCCCTGGCCCAACCTGGCAAAGTGGCTGGGTGTCCAGCTATGAACAGTGTCCCGGGGGGTTTGGTGCTGGCTGGGGAAGGACCTGCAGCAGGAAGTGAGGATCTGGCTTCTGCAGGGGCCCTGCTGATGCCTGCATTTGGCAGGAGACTGGCAGGTGGCCGAGTCTCTGATCTCTCCACCTCTTGCCAGTCTCTACCTTTGTAGAATAGCAGCCTGCACCCGAGTGGCCATTTCATCCAGCCAAGGGAACACAGGCCTTCCCTGCATTTGCCACTTCTGCTGTTGCTTCCTCCACCCTCCATTCATTCACTCCCTCATTCGTTCAGGAAGCATGCACTGAGAGCCTGCCAGCTCTGTCACACACCCGTTTCCCTGTGGGCCTCAGGCTGCTTCCTGGAAACTGACATTTCAAAGCAGGTGAATCCGATGGACGAGCAAACCTTCCTAAGTAGTTACGATCTGTTTAGATTAAAAACAACATTGTTAATAGCAACACCAGTGTAGGAGGTTTTTCATCCACATTAGAGTTGTTTATTCCAATTAGAAATGAGTCATTCAATTTATGAGGAGGGGCAGAAGTTGGATTTTGACAAGTACATCACCCTCTATAAAGACAACAGTGCTCAGCTCTTTCCCCCTCATTTTAATTAGCAAGAAGACAGCCTGCCCTCTCCCTGCGGTGTGGTTCTTCTGTCTAGTGGGAAAGGAAGAGGGGAGAAGGAAGGGGGCCTCCGCAGATTCTCAGTGTCCTGACTGGTGCTGGGCTGGGTCCTGGGAGATGCCAGAAGCAGATGGCATGGTCCACAGGGCTCCATGTTCTTTCCTCTTCAAAGACCAACCCTCCCGCTCTCCCAGGGAGGCCCAGCCTGCTTTGTGTGAGGCAGGACACCACCCACACTTCCTGAGGAGTGCTGTTGCCTCCAGGAGTGTATGCGTGTACGTGCGTGCACTGTCAACCTTTCTTGGTCATTGCTGGGCACTTTCCTGGTGTCTTACATGTGTTACTCCTTTTTCTGAAGAGGAGCCTTTACTTTGCTCCACTTTACTGATGTGAAAACTGCTGCTGAGAAACACAAGGGACCTGCCCAAGTCCACACAGCCGGTGAGTGGCAGTGCTGGGACTGGAATCAGCTGTGACCACCCCTGAGCTCTCTCTGGCTCTGGTTCCAGTGCCCCCAGGTTTCCTCACCTTTTAACTTGAGACACTGACTCTTTTCTGCAAAACTCCCACCTTTTTTTGGCCCCAACCCTTACTGAGAGGTACCTTGGGCTTCCAAAGAAGGGAAGCATGAGGCTAAGGAGGACCCATGTTCAGCCTGCATAGCCCCTAGCTAGAGACCCATTGGTGACAGTGTTAGTAAGGACTGGGCTGAGTTCACAGGTCCCCAGCATGTAGCCAGGGAGGAGGCTGTGTTTATGGGGTATGCACCAGAGGCAGACACATTCCCGTGGCAGTCATCACCTGATACCCAGAACAGTGCTGCAAGAGAGGAGCAACTGCCTTCCCCTCACAGGCCATGTGAGGTCAGCCTCGTACACGGATCCCATTCCCATGGGATGCTCAGCTTCTGGCACAGAGACCTTGTAAGCCCAGCACCAAGCATGGCCATTTGTGTCTGATGCCAAGTCTGAACTACCTCTGACTAACCAGAGGAGGAAGGCCTCTGGGGGCTCCGTCATGGTGCCTCCTTTACATCAGAACCCTTGCAGGGATGCAAGATAGCACAGGGACATTGGCAGGAGACAGGTCTGGGGTAGAGTCCCAGCTCCATACTCACTGCTGTAACTTCATCTATTAGACTCTCAATTTCCTGTCTGCAGATTGGGAGCAACAGCAGTAGCCACCTCACAGTTTGCTGGAATGATCAGAAAAGAGATTAGTGTGTGGGATGTAGGAAGTGCCTCTGGCGCAAAGAAGGAAAGGTGTTGGTGCTGGGAACAGAGAGCTCCAATTCGAATGGTGCTGTGCCCCAACCACAGCAGCTTTTTGGCACCTGTGACAGGAGCACAGGGCAGCCTCCTCCCAGTGGGACCTTCTCCCTCTTGAAAAGGCTCCTACTGCTCTCAGGATTGCTCCATATCAAGGTGGACCAATAAAGCCACTTCTATTCGCACACCAAAGGCCCTTAAAAAGCTTAGCATCCTAGGTCAACAGTGTGCGCAGGAAAATGAGAGGGAGAGAGAGAAAATATATGAGAATGTCCTGGTCCAGGAGCAGAGCCATGAGGCCAGTCTGTGCTAGTCAGGTAGGGCTAGCGGAGCTTTCCATTTTGGGGAACATATCGCATATCTTTCTTCAGCCTCCTGGCCCCCGAGGTACAGCTAGATAACTCCCACTGTGATGACTAGAGGGACTCATCAGCTGCCTGTGGAATTTGCGAGGCACCTGGGTACACCTCTGCCCTCAGCCTGGCCTTGCTGTGCGAAGGAGGTCCCCCTGTCTTGACGCCTGATATCCAGGAATCCCAAGAAGCGCCACCCTGGGTGCTGTCCTTGGTGCTGACCAACAACATAACTTCTTGTACCTGGCTGATGGGGACCCTGAGGCAGAGTGGGTTTTCCAGCCTTTATATAAAGCTGGATTAGGCTGCAGAGTTGAAAAGTTCTGATCCTTCATGACAGTTGTTGCCTGACACTGCCTGGCTGTCCTCAGTCTCAGAAGCAGGTGCTGCTGAGGCCCTGCGTGGTCTTGCTCCTTTTGGGGCAGCTGCGGGGGGTACACTCCCCTATTTCAGTGATGGAAGCTCTCCGGGGCGCAAGAGTATCGGTATTAAATAAGTGTTGCTTAGTCAGGCGTGGTGGTGGGGACCTGTAGTTACAGCTACTCGGGAGGCTGAGGCAAGAGGATCACTTTAGCCCAAGAGTTTGAGGTTGCTGTGAGCTATGATGACACCACCAACTAACTCAGGGCAACAGAGTGAGACTCTGTCTCAAATTAAAAATAAAGTGTTTTGTGGTATTCTTTTGGCCTTTACATGTAATAAAACCAATCCCTGTTGTTTTGTGAAGTGAGGGAAATTGGACATCCTTTAGAAGACAAATTGGGCTCAGCGCCTGTGGCTCAAGTGGCTAAGGCGCCAGCCATATACACCTAAGGTGGCGGGTTCGAATCCATCCCGGGCCCGCCAAACAACAATGATGGCTACAACCAAAAAATGGCTGGGTGTTGTGGCGGGCGCCTGTGGTCCCAGCTACTTGGGAGGCTGAGGCAGGAGACTCGCTTGAGCCCAGGAGTTGGAGGTTGCTGTGAGCTGTGATGCCACGGCACTCTACCCAGGGGGACAGCTTGAGTCTCTGTCTCAAAAAAAAAAAAAAAAA
Organism: Galagoides demidoff; assembly: GCA_963574575.1. Lineage (NCBI taxonomy): Eukaryota > Metazoa > Chordata > Mammalia > Primates > Galagidae > Galagoides > Galagoides demidoff. The sequence goes on along the minus strand of CAUYQV010128745.1, from coordinate 9,161 downwards.
AAAAGAAGACAAATTGAACTCCAGCCTCAGGTACAGAGGTGACAAGACTCTACCACCTTTTGGGCCAGGGTCATTCTAGGTCCACCATAGGCTTTCCTGGGTTAGGATGAGGACTGAAAATCAGAAGCCCCTGTACCCTTCCTACTCTGTAGTGATACTCTCAGCTCAATCATGCGTGTTCATCTATAAATATCCAACCAGTATCCAGGTCATGTTTTTAGCATATATCTTCTCACAGAGATGCTTGGAAGTGGAAATGAAGGGCTCTGAAGACTCATATTCAGCCTCTTCCTGCTCCTCAGTGACACACAATGTTCACATTGAAAACTGTGACCCTATGAAGAGCCTTGTAAATACCAGCCTTTGAATGGGTCCTAGGGGGAATTGAAAAGTGTAGCCTGTGGGCATTTTGAAGGACTGTGCTCTTCTAAATTTCAGCTCCTCTTGGCCCTGCTAATTTGTCAAAAACATACTCCATGCAATAGCTTCAGGTACAAGAATCTATTGTTGAGAAAGACTCTCTTAGTTCAGAGAACTTGCCCATGCTCTAGAACATTTAGCTTTTGTACTTCATGCGACAGACTTTCAGATAATATGGCTACATTTACATACAAACATAACTTCTTTCCAAATTTCTATTGAGATAACCAAGAACAGACTACAGAAACAGGAATGCTAGAAATTGGAGAAACGTGACATTGACAAATCAGAAACTTGGATATTCAAAATATTCTTCCAGAAAAGGGTGGGAGAAGACCAAATAGAAGAGGGCCTGACCCAACCCCTGGTAGAGCCCCATGACCTTACCTTATTCTAGGCATCCAGGAATTAGAGGCAAGGCAGCTGGTGGAGGGCATATTTGGATTGCACCATCCCTCTGGGAAGGCACTAGAACCTTGGTCACTGCAAAGGTGGGGCATAAGCTTGCACTTATTTGTGTCTAATAATAAGGATGACTTCAGCAGGCAAAGAATGAGGATGCTGCCCCAACTGTGGTTGTTGTAACAAATATGATTAAAAGAAATGGCTCTGGCTTGGGGCAGTGGCTTATATCTGTAATCCTAGCATTCTGAGAGGTCAAGATGGGAGGATTTCTTGAGATCAAATCCAGCCTGAGCAAGAGCAAGACCCCATTTATTTTATTTTTTTTTTTTTTTGAGACGGAGCCTCAAACTATCCCCCTGGGTAGAGTGCCATGGCATCACAGCTCATAGCAACCTCCAACTCCTGGGCTCAAGCGAGTCTCCTGCCTCAGCCTCCCAAGCAGCTGGGACCACAGGCACCCGCCACAATGCCCGGCCATCTTTTGGTTGCAGCCATCATTGTTGTTTGGCGGGCCCGGGCTGGGGACTCGAACCTGCCACCTTAGGTGTACGTGGCTGGCGCCCTAGCCAATTGAGCCACAGGCGCCGAGCCAACTTTTAACTTCTTTTATTTATTTATTGTCATTGGATATGTTTTAGGTGATAAAGGTGATAACATTACACCCTGATAATTTATTTCCCCCTTTAATATATCCATTTCTAGACTTCCCAGTCTATTCACTGATTTGCAAGTGACTTCTTTTAAAATGAGAATGCTGATTCAGAATGTATTTGCCTTGAAAATAATGTTTAAACTGATTAATTGTAATTTTATATTTGTATTTTTATACAAATGTATGTCCAGAATATAAAAGCTTGTCTCTATCCCTACATATCTAGTGCCATAAAAGCCAAAGATTGTTAGTAAATTAACTTTTATAAATATAGCATGCTTGAATTTCTTAATCCCTCATAGGAAGGCCTAACTAGTAACAAAGAGTTTCATGCTAAGAATCTATCATTACCCCCTGTATAATTCCCATCAATAACAATACAGTAGATTACATTTGTTAATATTTCATACTATAGATGTCACTATGAAATACATAAAAAGGTTCCTTATAATAGTCTCATATAGATCTATAGTCTCAATAATGTGTCTCCCAAACAGTAAACCCCTATAATCAATTATAGGTAGGACTGGAATTAGTAATATAAAAGGATGCTTCTCACCATCCTTCTGAGGCTGTGCTCCTGATTCTGTAACAGCTATTGGAGCCACCATGGACACAGGCTGCAAAACATACAAATAGATACCATAAAATCTTTAGCTTCAGTCATGTTTAAATTTTTGCCTTGTTAGTTTATGTGATGGAACTAATGTCTGAGGGACATTGCTTTGTTCTTTTTTCTTCTTATACCCTAAAAATAAGTCTGATGTAAAGAAAGGCATCTTTTGTAAGAAGAAACTTTGAGTCTTAATCCTCTTGACTGCTTTCTTAATTTTTTTTCAGAGGATATGTTAAGAGTGTAACTGGGATATTCATAGAAATGTAGTTATAATTAAAACAGTATTGTCTTAAGAAGTTTAGCCTCCAACAAAGTGTAAACACATAGAACTCATCTGTAATACAGTCTAATCAGAGATAAGACTAGAAAAGTGCTTTCAATTCGAATCTTTCCCATAGTTACGCTATTGGGTAAGTGTTAATCTTTTGTTAACCTGCCTCATTCCTGTTGGCTAGAACAAGCAGGGACTCTGAATATGTATTAAAGGTACTAAAAATGGTTTAGGTTACAGTTTGTGTTCAAGAAATATAATACATTAAAGTTAGGAGGGAATTTTATCGAGATTTCCAAAACTTACACCAACTGCAGTTGTCACTGTAATAGTCTCTGGACTAAGTGTTCTTCTCAATTGAGCGTCAAGGTCTTCTAGAGGTTGCTGGGACTGAACAAAAAGGAACACAGTAAATATAATTCTACGGCAAATTTCAGAGCCACAATATGTAGGCAATTTATATAGGACGTACTGTTTTATGCTTTAGATTAGCACAACATACCATTTTTCTTCATATATATTATAAAACTACTTAGTTATAGGGCTTTAAGGATTATATGTCACTCTTTCAGCCATAGAGCAATTCATGTTTTTCCATTTCAAAGCCTTCTTTTTTAAATTTCTCTATTTGGTGTTACTCAGAGTGATAGAAATGCTCTCCTCTTTTTAAAGACAAAGTCTAACTCTGTTATTTGGGTAAGAGTGCAATTGCATCATCATAGGTCAACGCAACCTCCAACACTGGGGCTCAAGCAATCCTCCTGTCTTAAGTCTCCAGAGTAGCTGGGACTACAGGTGTGTGCCACCACATCTGGCTAATTTTAAAATTTTTTGTAGAAATGAGGTCTTGCTATGTTGCTCACACTAGTATCCACCTCTTGGGCTCGAACAATTCTCCCACTGTAGCCTTCCAAAGTACTGGGATTATAGGCATGAGCCAATATACCTGGGTTGTATATTGGCTCATGCCTATATACATGCCTCTCTTTAAAAATGTATCTCTGAAAAATGTACAAAGATGTCTGTTGGAAGATTAACTACATCCAGAGTTTGATATTTTCTTTTTTTGAGACAGGGTCTTGTTCTGTGGCCAGGGGATAGAGTACAGTGGCATCATCATAGTTCAGTGCAAACCCAAACTCCTAGAGCTAGGAATTCTCCAGCCTCAGACTTCCAAGTAGCTGGAACTACAGATAAGCCCTACCACACTCAGCTAATTTTTCTATTTTTTTATAGAGATGGGGTCTCACTCTTGGTCAGGCTGATCTTGAATTCCTGGCCTCAAGTGATTCCCCAGGCATAGTCTCCCAAAGTGCTAGGTGTACAGGTGTGAGCCACCATGCCTGGCTTGCTCTATTTTCTTTCTCAGTTTTTAAAACCTGTCTGGAAACTTGTCTTTATGAATAAAAGATGGCATTAATATATTCATTATCATGGCATATTATTCTCTCCTTCACCCCACCAGGCTAAGCAGAACTGGTTATAATGAATGTATCTTCTACCCTTTAGAAGGCAGCCAAGAAAGTTTAGGCATTCCATCCTGTTTATCTGGCCTCACTACCATCCACCCCAAGGCCTTAGCTTCTGCCCTTGCCATAGTCTTAAATCCTGTATCTGTCTTGGCTTCTGTCAACCTACTCTTACACAACCTTCATTTATGCCTCTCCTATAGAAGGTACCTCTACTTACCCCTTCACATGTTTAATGTGCTATTTCTTATCACATTTGAAACTTCTTTAGTTATCTGAATACATGTTTTTAATGAGAAAACAAGTTTAAAACTAAAGTCCCAATTTAGAGACTTTCACCATCATGTACTTCTATCAAAATTCAGTAGCTGATGGAGTAGGCTCCCTTTTGGATTGCTACTTTATTGTGGCAAGTTCCTTAAATAATATTCTACTGTACTGGGATCAAAGAAGTGGGTTAAATTCAAATTAGACTTTTCAAGTAAGCAATTTATGTTTTTCTTATATATGGTTCCAAAATAAATTCCTAATTTAGTTTCAAAATTACTAGCTTGCTCCATGTCAGAACCTTTTTCATAGTCACAATGGATGCATAATGAGTACTTTCCATATGGAAATTATACTACATGTGTTTGCAGTGGGGTAGAGTGGGAAAAAGAATAATAATATACTTACCTATATGTAAGCTAATTACTTCATTAGGCCATCAACAAAACAAATTACAAACATTCAAGAAAAAACTAGTTGCACTGGACTCATGAAAAAAGGCTTACTAGTTATCAATGTGCTTCTTTCTTTCTAAGCAACTTTCAAAGTTAGTTTTGATTATATCTAGTTTTTTACTTCCACAATGGCTTAGAACTTTCACATTTAAGATACAATTTCACTAACTCTAAAAAGTGTGACTAATAAAAGGCATTATTATCATGAGTCTAGCAAAATGTCAACTTTGATATTTTCTTATCAATATATAAGAAATATTAATCTCAAATGTTTTCTAAATGACCTAAAGCAACATCACAAATAAAGTGACTTTGAAGCATTTTAAATAGGGCTTGTTTCATTAGATACATTGTTTTCAAAGAAAGGTGTTATTAAGTCAAAGCCAAATAGGAATCAGAAGCCAAGATCATGCAATGGAGAATGTAAACAAGATTTGTAAAGAAAGTAGGAGCACAGAAAGACATCTGCCAAGTCTTGGGGCACCTGAGTTAGTGAAGGTCCCGGAAAAGGTGGTAGCTGCTCACTGGATAGAGTACCCGTTGGAAGTTCAGTACCCACAGGCAACACCTATAAACAATGAACGGAAATTCAAGTCCATGAGGCACTAAAGAGTAAACTGACTAATCTTAATGGATAAACATAAGAATAAAATGTATCTAGTTAAGGCATGCTTATCACCTAAGTTACACTCTGGATCTGTCTTAAATAAAGGACATGGCAACCCACAGTATTATTATAAGGGTTACTATGACATACCCACAAAATGAATAGTAAAATACAGTAAAAGGTTGTTCCCTAGGGAAAATACAGAGCATAGGGCTGTTATGTATATAAGAGGCATAGTCCAGCTACTCTTATACTACTTATTTGGCATAATATTATCATATCAAGCTTTTGCCAAGTAAAATAAGACTTTTCTAAGGAAAAAAAAAAACAAAACAGTAGTTGTCCAGAAGTAACCAGGAGAAAGGCCTCGGAAATCTAATATTAAGCAATTTCTTTATTTTCAGAGAAAATTTTGTATTACTCTACTGTAAAAAGAATCTCACATCAATGGCAATTCAGAAAGATGGCTGAAGCATACAATACAGTAGATATAATACAGCTTTGTTATTTAGAGAAGATTAGAGGGTTGAAAATGGCAGAATGAGAAGAAACCTACCGCTGCAGAATTAGAAAATACGTTCTGGATATTTTGGTTTTAGGATTAGCTAATTTCTTCCTCTTCTGTATTAATTTCATCACCAACTTCCAATTTTTTATAAACCTCAAATTGTACATTTATGGAAGCTATACTAAAGCAAGGAATTTGCTTCATTCTAATTGACACAAAGGCTATCAACAGCTCTTAGTATGTATAGATTGCTAACAGATGCATGTAAATCCCTTTTGGGATACAGATTTCGTCAGTTTGTCCCAAATTGGAATACATTCCCGTATTTTACCTGATAATTACATACTTTTAGAAAATGGAATAATTAATCTGTAAGTCCTACCATGTTAATAAAAATCTGTTCAATGTATGTATCCCAAAATTGCCATCAATTTGTCTAATAAACACTATCAAGTCAGGTTCCTTTATGATTATATTTCTAATTTGCAAGGATGAGCTGAAAAATGTTCTTATTAGGGAGAAAAAAGAGGATCATATTTGTCTGAATATTTTAGAACAAGAATCTTACCGGAGCCTTAGCTAAAGGTGGCTTTGAGGGAGCCATTCCAGATTTTACTCCTGATGTAGTGCTGACGGGGGTAGGTACTTGTCCAGGTGTGACCACTGGTATACCTGGCAAAGCAACTGTTCCTAACGGCAAGTTGGTCGGTGGTAAGCAAGTACTGGTGGTGGAAGTCACGAGTTTGCTTGGTGCAACAGCAGTGGTTGGGATGCCTGGTGTGACAGTGGTCTCTACGACTAATGATGTTTCCAGGGAGAGAGAAGCATGTTGAGCTCCAGATGAGCTGTGTTCACTAAAGAGAGACCGCAGCTTTTCCTCCAGAGTCTTTATGTCATCAATTCCAGGAGCTTTGGGCTGTGTATCAGCATCTATTTCAGGACAGTGAGTATGGGGCTGGTTGGGAAGCAAAGCTGGTTGAGGCTGACTATGAATTAGTGTCTGCTGTACAGCAGGCACATTGGCAACTGGTTGTACCAAGGGTGGGATACTAGGTACTTGGGGTAATAAAGGTGTAGGTCCTGCTGCTTGGGAAAGAACAGGAGTAGAAACCACAGCTGATGGGATAACCAAAGGATGCACCCCAGCAGGCTGAGAAGCAGAAGTGGATACTCCTGCTCCTTGGGAAGAACAAGAAGATGGTGCAGAGAGGGACAAAGCCAATCCAGCTGTACTGCTATGAGATGTCTTATCCAATGAGTGTGCACTAACCACCACTGTTTCAGCTAAAGTGGGAGCAGAGGTGCTGCTGCTAAGCTGAAGGGATATCTGTGAAGCTGTGTTAGAAAGTGAAGTGGTGGCAGAAACTGATGTACTGCCAGGTGCCTGCTGAGATGGTACAGATGGAGGCTTAGCACAGGGGGCAGCAATACTGCCCACTGTAGAGGCCGAAGCTATTGAAACTGTTATAGAAGGAAAAGTGCCTGTACTAGAAATAACACTCCCAGATGCAGGGGCTTGAACTGACTGGGATGTTGTAGTTACTGAGGCAATAGGAGGTACTGTGATACTTGAAACTACATTGGAAATTAGTGGTGATTCAGACACTGGTGGTATTGGGAGACCACTTGAAGTTGCCATACCTGTGCTAGTGGCAACTCCAGCAATTGCTTTCTCAGTGGGGACTATAATCTCAGACTGAATCACTGACATGTCATTAGAAGGGCTGCTAGTTATAGGGATCGATACTGAAGATGTGGCTGCTGCTATGGTTGAGACACCAGCAGTGCTACTCAAGGAAGGAGGTACAACTGGAAATACTGGTCCTGTATGGGTAAAATTTGGAGGTGCTGTATTGGGTCCTTCTGTCGTCTGGGCATGTTTAAGTTCAGAAAAGGCCTGTTGTAGACTAAGTGATGAAGCAGAGTGAGACAAGTTCATTCCAGGGCCTTGAGATGTAGAGGCAGCAACTACAAAGGATAAAAATGTAAGAATCAGCCCATTTAAAAAGGTGGATTCCAAAGGCTGTCCTAATTACCTGTTTGTGGATTACCAACAATGACGGTACCAATAAAGTTTATAATCTACCCCAAGGAAATGACAGGCATTAAAACAGTATAGTAAAATAATACTTTAACCAAATTAAGTCGGTCTGTATGAGTATCTATTTCAGAAAACAAATACACCCCTACTTCAATATGGAGTAACCTTAGGGCATACATAATAGTACTGAATGCAGAAATAAACACAGTAGTATCTACTAGAGCCTACTACATAGGCTCTATTGAGTATGGCTATCCTTGTGGGCTCTTTTCCTGTGATCTTCTCTATTCATCATTATTCAGTTTTCCATTCTTTTTTATTATTTGTGTCATCATGAACAACTGCTTGATGATCAAGCTTTCAACATAGCAGAAGCTGTAGGATTTACATAAGAATGCAATAGAATAAATTCTTTACCTGTATCTGGTATTTCACTGGTGAAAAGATTTGATTCTCGTAATCGACTTTCTGGCACAGGACTTACTATAAACCGTCTTCCAGCAGAATGAACAACTTGAGTTAAAGAACTGGTAGGAATGCCTGGTCAATAAGAAATAACCCACTTAATTGTGTAATTATAATATAATCTTTAAGAGTTCATTATTGGCACATACTTCTTTAAAAAGTAAAAACAGTCAAGGAACAGAAAGAAATTCACCTATTTGCTGTGGCATGGAAGATGCAGGAATTGGTTGTTTGAACTCTCCTTCCAATTTCTACAACAAGCAAAAGTGATTAAATTCATTCTCAGATGCAATCTCAGTAATCAGGCAAAGCAAATTGCCACATGTGAAGAGATTACAGAAGTTCTCAGTTATACATGTAATGTGATATCATAGCAAATTTAGCACTATAGAAATAATTTATTTTTTTTCTATTCTTTCCACTTTTATATTACCATTTGCATCCCAGTTATCATATTAATCTCAGAGATCCCAAGTTTAAGAAATATTTTAATAAAACAAAGTTTTACTATAGGAATGGTGGACCTACTTGAGAACCTGAGAAGCCATAGTCATCTTTTCCCTGTAGACTTTCCAATCCCTGGTCACCCTCTGGTTCCACACTGACATCCTCACTGAGCATTTCATCAGCTTTTTCAATAATTTCTCGTACTTGATCCACAAATGACTCTCTTTCTATTGCTAGAATAAAGTCATTATTCACCTGAAAAACAAATGTGTTGTCGGTCTGATTAGTGCGCTATTTCTCAAGTTTTAAGTCATTTAACTACCTCTTAAATGATTTCTACCCCAATTTGCATTCTGCCTGTATTACTATTTAGCTGGTATTCAGATTAAGAATTCTTTTTAAGAATTTCAGTAGTGGCTTGGTGCCTGTGGCTCAATAGGCTAAGGCGCCAGCCATGTACACCTAAGGTGACGGGTTCGAATCCCCAGCCTGGGCCCGCCAAACAACAATGATGGCTGCAACCAAAAAATGGCCGGGC
>CAUYQV010128742.1:0-35880 GCA_963574575.1 Galagoides demidoff | reverse complement strand
CAGTTGCAGATACCTTATTGCACACGTGTGAACGGCTATGGGAAAGGAGTTCATGCATCACTAGTGCCAGCCCCACCAACAAGGTTGGTTCCCCCTGTCAGGTTCCAGAAGAAGATGACTTAACTGTATTTGAATAAATGTCGATTTTTGTATTATACTAAAATAAGACATCCCCTGAAAATAAGCCCTAGTGTGTCTTCTTGAGAAAAAATAAATATAAGACAGTGTCTTATTTTTGGGGAAACACAGTAATAACATCTCTCACTCCTCTCCCCTTGCTTGCTTTGTTTTGGTCACACTGGTTTCCCCACTGCTCTTTGAACAAATGCAAATTGCCAATCACCCTTGCCCTGATCATTTTTCCTACAGCATTTGTCATTTTGTAGTCTACTGGATAACTCATCTGTCTATTATAATCCTCCAAACACAGAGATTCTATCTATTACATCCCCAGCACCTTGAACGCTACCTAGTCCATAGCAATCACTCAATAAACATTTGTTGAATAAATGCATGGATGAATCGGTAGAAGTATAAAAATGTGTTTTACAAAAATGGCTAGATGAAGCAAAGGTAGCCATGGTAAGACATGAAAACCAATGCAAGCTAACATTTCCTGAGGTATAATAGAGTCATCAAGTTCTTGACGGTCTAAAGGTGTGCAAGCTGACTTGGCAGTCCTGGCATTCTGTGAGTAAACCTGAGGTCACATTAACTTGCTGGCTACACTACTTGCCTTTGTGACCTTGGGTAAGTTACTTAACCACACTGAACTTTGTTTCCCACAGGCATGATAACAGAAACCTACTTCGTGGGATTGCTGTGGGAATTAAATTACTTAGTATACCTAAGGAACTTCACATAGCGCTACAAGCATAATGAGCACTGACTGGATGAGGGCAGAGAGCAGAAAGTGGGTTTCACAGTTGTTGGAGAGCTCTGTCTATAACTCCTGCCCCCGGCCATATCAACTAGAGGCCACCATTCACCTTCAGCAGGGCCTCAGGCAGAGATGAACAGATGGAGTTTTCCTTATGTCAAGTTTCCATTTCATCCCCTAGGAAGCTCTGCTTGGGTCCAAAATCTCATATATTCTTGCACTAGACAGCTTTGACTTTTTATCTCAACTGCTAATTTTATTTGTGCTCAAAATTAGGCCATTAGGCCAAGTGTGGAACAGGTGTGGGTAGAGGGCGTGGCAGAGAATTGGCTACCTGTATTTCTCTTTCTTTCCTCCTCTAGCACTCCCTGGCCTCAAATCTCCCTTTTCCTTAATCACAAAGCAACAGCCCCCATCCATATCTATGAAAGCAAACACTGTGGCCAAGATAGCAAATACTGGTTATGTAAGCTGCTATGGGTCAAGGTAATTTTCTATGCAGCAATGATAATGGATACACCTGGATGGGGCCCCAAACCCTGCATTTTTAACAACTCCCTGGTGATACTCCTGCTTCCACGGACTATACTCCGAGTAGCCAGATTAGATGATTTGCTCAAGAAAATGGAGTAAGCAATAAGTGGTAGAATGTGACTTTCAACTCAGATCAGTCTGTCCATGTCCCCTTGGTACTCGCTGTTCTAAGTTACTCTACTAAAACACTGCAAGTCCCACCTGAGGGCCTCCCCCTCAGAACTCATACTGGAAGTTCTGGGAGTTAGTGACCCCATGCAAACACTTACCAGTAATGGTGGGAGTTGGAGGATAAATGGCACAGCTTTCACCTGGAGTGGGATAACTTGGAGGGGTGTCCTACATCCCCCAGAAGTCTACAACAGGATTGAGCCCCAGTTGCCCACGGTGTTAACTTACACAATAACAATCCTTTATATTCCTTTTCTCTTTTCCTTTGTCTCTTCCCCGGCCACTGTGGGTAGTTCCCGGAATCACCTTCCAAATAAACTATATTGGGATAGTGTGTGCAAACCACTGTGCAAAGAACTCTAAATAGAGCATCTCATTTTATCTCTATAACATTTTATAGACACTTGAGAGGATGAGTAGTTTGCCAAAGGCCACACAGATAGAAATTAGCAGAGCAGGATTGAAGACAAGTTCCTCTGTTCTGAAAGCTGAGGCTCTCTTACCTCTACTCACCCTCTACCACCTACCGTCTGTCTTTAGTCTAAAGCTACTCACCTCCTTTCTCAAGTATTTTCACTCCTGACATGAAAACTTCCACACCCCAGACCCCATCCCAGTGTAGTTCCCTCACCCTGCAAGGGAAGAGACCAGTAAATTAGTACAACCATTCCCAAAATGGTCGCTAACAAATATCTTCTCAAGACAGGTCCCTAAAGAGTAATCCTACAAATGGGGAATATCATCAGGTTTTTCCAGCATATCTTTGAAGAATCCAAACAAAAGATTCCACTGTAATACACGGATCCTAAATGAAGCTTTTCATGGGACAATCTAACTTGATAAACCATTGGGCTTTGCTCTGGGAGACCGAGTAGGAGTTTCTCCGCCCCAACTCATTCCCACAAATGTTAAAATCTATCCAGTATCTAGCTCAGAGAGGATACTTGGTAAATATTTCTTGAATAAATGAATCAATCAATGAGTGGATTAATGAATCAATGACTATAAGTGTATCACCTACCTATGCACAGAGTCTCTGGTTAAGACCCTTCCCACCTCCAGACATTTTCTGCCCATTTGACAAAGGGGCAAAATGCTAGACTATAGGCATTAAGATTCATGACCCTACTTGGGTGGAATGCTTCCTAAATGTTTCAAAATTATTCCCCATGTGCTGTCTCATTTTATTACCCCCTCCCCTCATAACAACTTTTTAGCCTGTTGGAATGGGACTGGAGGCACTTGAGTATGGGATGGGACTGGAGGCCCTTAAGTTCTTTTCTCCAAAAGAACTTTGGTCTCTAAATCTTAGAGATATTAAGCTCTGTCCCTGGTTTTGCCACCATGTGTCACTAATTATGTGAAATTTGGACAGTCTCTTCTTCACATTGAGGGCCAATTTCCTTCTCTAAAAACTGTGAAGGGTTAAGCTGAATCTAAGATCAAAGATTCCCTGCTGGTACTAATGTTTCAGGATCCCAATATCTATCCAGGTAGGATGGGAGGGCAGAAGAGGGCCAAATTTTACACATCACAAATTTCCCATGTTTCATCAACTCCCACCTATGAATCTCTGGGTACAGCTATTCCTGTGAATAACAAATGCTACTTTTATTATATGTTTATGCTCTTGAAACTAAGCAGAGAATTCTTCATAGGCTACCTTATTTATTCCTCACAACAACCTGTGAGCCTAGGCTTGATGTTTCATTTATAAATGCTTCCAGCTGCCTGTAATAGAAAATCTGACTACAGATGGCTTGCCATGAGGACATTCTTAAGGAAAAAGTAGGATGCCTCACTGTGATTCAGCATCTCAATGATACAGAAGACCTAGGTTCATATATCCTGCTGTTCCATCATCCTCAAAATGCTGACTTTTTTCATTCACAGGTTTGTTGCCTCATGGTCACAAGAAGGCTACTGTGGCTCCAGACACCACAACCTCACACAACAGCATTCAAAGCAGAAAGGAAGAAAGAGAGCAAGAGTCTCTCTTGGAGTACTGCTCTCTTTTTAATTAGAGAAAAATCATTTCAGAATCTCTCTTAGCCAGTTTCCCTTTTATCTCATTGACCAAAACTTAATCACATGTTTACCCTTGGTTACCAAGGTCGCTGGGAATGTATTTTGATTTTTAGTCTCTATAGTGAGAGATGGGAATGAGAAGAGATGGGGCATGGCTATTAAACAGGGAACCAACATTGTCTATTTATCCCCATTTGAAATGAAGAAAAAGGAGGCTTAAAGAGGTTCAATAACTTGTCTGGTATCACACAGTAAATAAGTAGCAGAATCATAAACATGGTTGTGACCAACTCCACAGCCTGGATGTTCTTGACTGTCAAATCCTGTCTGAGGTACTAATTAGACCTTTGAAAAAAAGTTGAATAGTGGACAATTTAAAGGAAGTTGCATTTTCTAAAAAGAGACAAAAAATAGAACAAGAATTTCAATTCAGGCATGAGGATCCAGTGGTCAGAGAGACAGGAAGTGGATCTCTAGAAGGCAACTGGATTCTGCCCAGAGACTTGGGAGGATGTTGAAAAAGAGGCAGCGTTTGCCCAAAGCCCTTGGCATCTTCCCCCAACTACAAGTTTGGCTTCACAGGCCTTTGCCTTGCCCTCCTCAGCAGAAGCAGCTGAGTCAGAGGATGATCCTCCTGGGGACAGCAGGCGGGAGCCCTGGGAAAGCAGTCTGGCCATTCCTGGGCCATGTGTCAAGGGCCCTTTAATAGCATAATCACTCTTTTCCACAGAGGCCAGTGGTGACAAGCCTTTTAATGAAGGATAATGATATTTTGCATTTAAATATACTCAGCCATTGACTCATTACTGCAGTAGTCACTGGGAAAACAAGTAAATGAGGAGGGGGAGGAAGAATTTGTCAGGCTTGAGGAGAAATCAGGCTAAAATGTAGACCATCAGAGACCCTCGTGGTTACTGCGTGAAGCCCAGGAAGCTCTTTAGCCCTCTTTGGAAAACTTGGGTTATATAGAACATTTCCATCATCACAGAATGTTCTGTTGGGCAGCCCTAATATGGAATGAGAGTGGAAGGAGGTTGGTTTCCCCAAAGAATAATCAAGATGCTTGTACCTGGAGGAGGCTGAATAAATGTTGGGGAAGCAAAACAGACGCCCACTGTATGTCATTTAACTTGAGAGTTGCAGACTTCGGAGACTAACTAAAGCTATAGACCTTCTTTCCCGACAGAAAATAATTACAAGCAATTCTATAAACAAAACTCTGCTTAGAGTTTCAGAGGGGTCACAAGCTCCCCAAAGCCAAACAATGAGCCGTGACCTGAGTTCAGAATGTCTGATGATCAGGGAATTTTAGCAAGAGAGGGGGGTGGGGGGGCTGGAAAGAGTAACTTTTAAAGACTTTACTGCCTGAGAGACATCTCCAGAGATGCCTTTCTTCTCCACCCCAATGCCCTTAGTCTGGGAACAAGAAGAATTTGTCTCTACTCCTAATTATCCAGTAAGACACAAACGATGCAAATATTATGCTAAATGAGGCCCCTTAAAATAGCAGAGAGCAAACCAGCAGCAGAAGATGCCTTGTCATTAGCAATTTGCAAACGAATTTGATGCCTTTCTTCATCCTCTCCCTGCCTCCCTACCCCTGTTGTTGATGTTAATCTGAATTCCTGAAGGAGTCACCTTCCCCCCAGAAAGGTGTCCCTGGAGGGGAGGAGAGAAGGAAAATGGGGGGATGGAAATGCAGCTTGATTGCCTACATCTGATTAGTAATTACACGCCAAGAGCCGCTCTGGAGAGAAACACTGTCACCCTTTGATGAGAAGAGGCTTTGATGAGGCAGATCTCCCAGGTGGAACCTAGGATGGAAGGAAGATGAGGAGGGGAGGAAGGTGGCAATCGATATTATGCAATTGGGGTACCTACTGCTAGTTGTTATAGGGGAGAGGTGGGCAGATTCTTTCATTCTTTGCCAGCATTTCCACTCCACCATTTACTAACGTAGGTGATTTGTGGCTTAAACGGTGTGCCTCAGTCTCCTTATCTGTAAAATGGGAATAAAGGCTACTTCTTAGAGCTTTTGTGAATATTGAGTAAATTCTTATTATACTATACACATCCCAAACAAGCTCCAATTGAACCCCCAATTGACAGGACATTGTGTGTGGAATTCTGCAAGACCTCAGAATTTTCACCTTGGTCTCTGCCAACATGGGTGTAGACCCACATTCTTAAGAAAAGAAACATCTATAATCAACCTCCAACTACTTGTGTCACCAGAAAAGAATGATAGCTTGGACAATCCTAGACACAGGTACTGAAAAATAGCATAGATACAAGTAACCAAAAATAGCATACAGTTGACCCTTGAACAGCACAAGTTTGGATTGCACAGGTCCACTTACATGTGAATTCTCTGCTACCCCTGAGACAACAAAGCCCACCCCTCCTCTTCCTCCTCAGCTTGCTCATTGTGAAGATGACAAGAATGAAGACCTGTGTGATGATCTGCTTCCAATTAATGAATAGTAAATATATTCTTTTCCTCATGATTTTCTTAATAACCTTTTCTTGTGGATTTTCAACTGAGCAGAGCATCCGTACCTATAACCCCCGTATTGTTCAAGGGTCAACTGTAATTGGTCTTAGATGCTTCCATGACTTCCCTGCCACATATGCAGAATAAGAAAAGAGGTCTCGCTTAACCAGCATTCTCAATTGTTCAAAATGTAGACAAAATCCCAGAAGGAATGACCCCCGTCAAGTACCCTGCAAGGATTGACAGATAGCGCAATACTCAGTGACTGTCTCCCCATACTCTTTAAATAACAGAACATGTGACTCAGTCAACAAATTGCTGAGTGATGTTGGGTAACTAGCTCAATTTCTCTGGTCCTCAGTTTCATCATGACTAAAATAGAGATAATAAAACCAGGCTTCTCCACTGCTTTCTTTTCCTTCTTCACTTTCCTTTCTTCTCCTAATGACTTAGATCAGAACCCCTATCCTCTGGAGTTAAAACACATTCTTCTTAGTCAAGTATCACAAGAATGGAAAAGCAATAATTCAATGTATTCAGTACTAATATGAAACCAATATATGAGCAACTATATGCCCACACAAAAGAAAAACACAAGTATATCCTAGTGGGGGGGGGGAGCAAAAAGGGAGGGTGATTGGCAAGTTCTTACCTAATGTGCACAGCATAAAGGCATACAGCACACTCCCTGGGTGAACTTGAACTTTACCTTAGAAATGAAGACAGTGTAACTGAAACATTTGAACACCCACATCAATATGAAATTTAAAAAAGAACCCCTATCATCTCCCTTTCTGAAGAGTATACCTACCCACCCAGAGCATACAGCCCCCTCACCATCCCCCAAGATCTACCTGACTTCACCATACCCCATCATCTACTCCAAGAAGAAAGAGATCAACATTGGTATGTGTGTGCTCAGTAGAGGGAGATGGTGGTTAAATTTGGTATTATTACCAATTCATACTGATTGAAATCTTTGTCCATGGCTGCCTACTGTACTCATCTGGGGGGATCTAAAAATCCCAATGCCCAGATTCAAACTCCACCCTTGAGAAATTTCTGAATTAATTGATTTAGGATATGACCTGGGTATTCTGATTTAAAAAAAAAAATCCTGGTGATCCTAATTGGCAGTCATATTTGAAGACCACTGAGCTAGAGAAAGTAGGGAGCATTAATTAGCTAGTGAATAATCCATAGTAAGAGGGAGTAAAGTATTAAATCTATTTCTTTAAATTTTACCATAAAGAAAGTGTTGACATATTTGACCAAGATTTTTAACACTTAGATTATTTCACTCCCACCAAAATGAAAACTAAATTAGAAAATCAAATAGCCAACTTCTTAAAATTACAATGTGTAAGACAAAGGGGTAAATACCCATTACCCCAATTAGCTCAAATTTAAAAATTGTCATATATAAAGAGCTCTTGCAAATCAATAAGGAAATATAAAAGAAAACACAAAGAAAATAAGATACTTAAACAAGTCTCAGTAGAATAAGTGCACATGTCTAATAAATTTTGAAATTAAAAAATAAAAATCCCCACCTTTATAGTATCAAAAAATGCAAATGGAAACAAGATGATACTGTCTTTTAAATCTATTAAACCATTAAAGAACAAAAAAAAAGAAAAAAAAGAAAAGGAAAAATCCCTCTATGCTGGTCAGGGTGAGGAAAGTACACTCAAACAGGGCTGGTTGAAATATAAATTAGTTCAACCTTTCTGGAAAGCAATTTGGTGGGACAATCCCAATTATGTTATATATATATATATACATATATATATATATGTATGTACACTTAAGCACATTAAAAAATTGTAAAGACATAAAATAAATGTTAACAGCAATTTTCTTTGTATAATGAGATTAGAGTGATTTTTATTTTCTTCTTTCTGTTTTTCTGTATTCTCCAAATTTCCACAGTGAACACGAATTGCTTTTATAATAAGGAAAAAAGAAACAATGAAAAGAGACACTTAAAAAAAAAAACCTTGTTATGTTCTTTTGAAATATATTTTTTACCGTTTCATTCTAGGATGCTTGGTTTTGCAACTCTAAGCTTTTTCTGAAGAGTTTTGTACTTCATCCTGAGAGAGTTGGAAAATAAAAGGAACTGCTGGTTCTGCCTGGCAAAAAAGAAAGCACACCTGCTTTGCACTTAGCGGACCTGTGTAGGTATTTTGGCTTTGCCCCTTGCTGACTGCTTGACCTTGGGTGAATTATTCAAACCCTCCAAGGATTGGATTTCACATCTTTAAATGGGGACATAGAATCATTCCATCCTCGTAGGATTGAGAGAGAGAGCATGTTTAGAGTGCCCGGGACAATGCCTGGTGAGAAGTGGATACTCAGTCAATGGTAACTAGTATAAGCCAAGTGGTGGGCAAAAGGCATGAAGTCCTCATAAATGAGAAGTAACCATCCACCGGGAAAAGTAATCACTTTGGAGAAAATTATGTTGATTAAGTATGCCTCATGCCATTGTTCCCATTTTACAAAGGGGCTTTGGAGCTCTCCAAGAGGTGGAGTCCTTTGCTCAAGACCCTCCCAGAATTACAGGACTGGGGCCGAATGAGCAGCTAAGCTCACCTTCCTTTACTCCTAAACTTACCTTCCACTGCTGTTTCCCTGGCCTGGAATGACACGTCCCTTTTCACCGTCCCCCACCCTCCCAGACCAACAGCAACATCTTCTCCCACTTTGGAGGTTGTTTTAGTCAATGCCCCCAAGTTTAACTGCCACTTATTACAAACAACTTCCAAATATCTATCTTCAGGCTAGATTTCTCTTCTCAGCTTATACACACATAGAATATACTTTATGTTTCATATCTTTTTTTGGATATAATGGATCATACTGGTATCCCAGACTCCACATGTTCAAGGTCAAATTCATGATCTTCTTCTTTTCCAACACACCCTGGCTTCATGAGTTGCAGTATCATCTGTCCAGTTCCCTAAGTCACTAGACATCATTCTTGGTTCTCCCCACTTTCACCTTCCTCCACCCCCTCCCTTCTTCTCTGCTCCCTGCTCTTCCTCTCTCCTCTTTCCTTCTCTCCCACCTCTCTCCCTCTATCTCTCTCGCCTCTCTCCACTGACCCCTTCCTAGCCTGTTTACTTTGTCAAATAGCTCTTGAATGTGTCAACTACATGTACTTATCTCTGTATCTACCTAAACCACACTGATATAAGCCACTTTCATCTCTTTCCTGGACAACTGCAAATACTGCCTCTCTTACTCTGCTAAATCCATGCTGTCTCCACTCTAATCTTTTGACAGAGAATATTTTCAAAACACAGGTGTAAATACATTGTCCCCCATTTAAAGCTCATTGAATGACTTTTCATTGGTCTTCAGATAAAGACCAATATATTCATCATGGCTCAGAAGGCCATGCATGATAGAGCCCTCCCAGTCTACCTTCCTGAATCACGTCCTGCATCATTCTCCACCCACCAGCCACACTGGCCTCCTCTCTATCTCACAGGATGTCACATAGGCTGCTCTCTCCCAAAACCCTAGGGCTCTCCCTCACCTCGTTAATTCTCTCCCTTTCTATATCAATTCTAATGTCACTTCCTAATTCCCCAATCTCATCTTATTTCCTTACTGTGCATTTTCATGAATGTTCCTTTTCTTCACATCATTATCCCCATTTGTGATCATAACTGGTATGCTTTTTTAGTCTGTCTTCTCTACTGAAACTATAAGCCCCTTGAAGACAAAAAACTGTGCCTATTTTTCAGTCTCCATTTCCTGTCCCTACTTTTCTTGCATGAGTCAAAGTTGAGCCAGAACTAGCAAGGAAAGAGGAGGCTTCAGGGACTCCTGGCACCTTGATTATTGGCCATTCCAAATAAGGGATACAGTCTTTCCTCCAATTGCTATCAGCAAAACTGAGAGAGGTAAATTCAGCTACTAGATAAAGGCCAGACAGCAAGAAAATCTAAGATTGGCTGCAATGGATTTCACTGGTTGGCATCACAAATAGTCACAAGAAACAGGAATTTGTTATCAAAGAATACTGTGTTTTCATCGGTGGAAGGGGATGCTTCCCTGTTTTCTATTTTACTTAAAAAAAATCCAATTATCTCTTTAATTAAAAACAAAGAAGATTTTTCTGATTATAAAGTCAAGGTGGAAATCTTATGTCAAGCATTTAGAACAGTGGATGAGAAGCTCATTGTGTTTGTGGGTGCATGTCTGTGTACGTGTGCATGTGTCTTGCCCATGCACAAGCAGTGTTTAAAAGGGGTTTCAGAAGCATCCTAGCCGGAATCCACTATAGCAGGCACCTGGCAGCCATGTTTGTATAATGGAACCACTCCTGCTGCTGATTGGACCAGGGATAAACACCTCATCCAAACTGAGCCAATCAGATTCCATTCCCTGGGAGCATAGACTTGGAACCAGGAAAATCAGTCTCCTCGTGTAGTTGGACCTGTAAAGCATGAACTTGGTTGGCAGCCGTCTTTTGCACCCCATGTAGACTAGGAGGCAGAGAAATTCCATCTGTCAGGAAAGCTGAGGCAAATGTGCACAAAAGAGGAGAGGCAGCGACTGCCTGGGTTCCAGGCTGCTCTCCAGACACTTTCCCTGGGAGTCCATGGGTCTCTTCCGTATCATCCTAATAATTGTCCTTTTGAATGAAGAAGATCAAGGGGATTTCTGCAACTTGCAACTGAAGCAAAGCAAACAAATGTATATACTTTTGTCCCTGCTCAAATGTCATTCCCAATGAATCCTTTCCTACATTATACCTACTCCTACCTCCTTCCTTCTTTCTCTCCCTAGCACTTATGCCTTTATAATATATACCTGCATATTAGATCATGTATGTACATTATATAACGATTTTTTAAAATTCTTTTTACTGTCTCTTCCCACTGGAATGTAAGGTCCACAAGGCTGGAATATTTAAAAAATGTTGACCCAACAAGACACATAATACATTAAAAGCAAAACATAGTTAAAAAGAAAACCAAAAGCCACTGACCAGCGAAAACACTTTCCATGCACATAACCAACAAAGGGTTAAAAGCAAGTCTATAAAGAACTCCTACAAACTATAAGAACGACATGAACGACTCAGGAGAAAAATTGGCAATTCACAGAGGAGGCCACACAAATGGCTGATGAATATGTGGAAAGATGCATAGCCTCACCTGTCGTCAGAGAAATTAAAACTAAAACAGAATATGACACTAATTTATAGCTTTCATAGGAAAGCTATAACCCAATTTTAGCCCAAGAATCTGGGGGAAGGGGAGAGGGAGGGGAGGGGGCAGGGGGGATGGAGGGAGGGTGATTGGTGGGATCATGCCTATGATTCATCCTATAAGGGTACATGTGAATCGCTCTAAACATAGAATATAAATGTCTTAACACAATAAAAAAAAAAAACTAAAACAAGATAGAATTCATACTCATCATTTTGGGAAGCATATACATGTCAGCTAGTATTCATTCATTCAATTAGTTTCACACACATTATTAAACAACTAGCATGTGCCAACTCTGGGCACTAGAGATACAGCAGTGAACAAGCTAGACAAAAAGTTCCTGCCCCTAGGAAATTCATAGAATACTGAACATAATGATAACACTAGAAAATAAGATATGTATATGTAATCTATTAGCAATATCTACTAAGTGGAAAATTTAAAGCACAGAAGGACATGAATTATGTAGGAGGAATTTGAATTTTTAAATAGGATGGCAAAGGAAAGCATTGCTAATAAATAAAGACCAGAACGACATGAGAGTGATCTATGTGATATCTAAGGTAAGAGGCCTTGAGACAAAGGGATTAGAAGTGCAGAAGCCCTGAGGCAGGAACTTGCCTCTGCCTAGTTCAAAGAACAAGGAAGGGACTAGTGTAGTTGAATCTGTGTGGATAAGAGTGTTGTGTAGTAGGAGGTAATGTCGGGGAAATCATACAGAAGAGCAGATCACAAAGATCTTATAAGTTACCAGGAGGACTTTGGCTTTTACTTGGAAGACAGAGATGTTTGTCTTTTTGTTCACTGATGTATCCCTAACACCTAGAACGGTGCCTGGCACATAGTAGGCACTCAATAAACAGTTGTAAAAATAAGTCAATAAAAAATTCCGCTACATAAAATATTTATGATGCACCACTAAGGTTTTTTTTAAGCGAATTACAAAAGAGGATCACAAGTTGTTGACAGTGGTTGATTTGATGTAATAAATATGGGGGTCTCATTTATTTTCTGGTTTTGTACCTGGATTTTTCTTTTAAAAGAACTATAATATTTGAAGGGAGGAAAATAAATGCATAAATTGGGTGAAGGAGTGGAAAACAAGAAAGGAGGAAACTAGGAAGAGGAGAAATTAATTAGGGCACAGAAATCCAGCCCATGTGTCCCCCCGACCTCCATCCTCTCCCTATTTCACACACACACACATCTGGAAGCCCTCCCCCCCTGTTTTGGCCCTACCTTTGGCTACATCCCAGGCTTTCTCTGCTCTTGGCAGCCCCCCACATCTTTCCCATGGCCCCATGCAGAGAAAGTTCACGCTGCCCTCAGCCACCACTGAGTCTTCATTCAGGTCCACAAAGGCAATTAGCAAGGGCCTGCCACCTGGCTCCTCTAATTACCCAAACTTCTGAGAAGAAAGAAATGATAGCTTGCTCAGCAAAGTAGAAACGACTCAGCCATTAGCCCCCTAAGCATGCAGAGAGTCCACCTTGAGGAATACCCCCAAATTGCTAGAGATAGGAGTAATGTGACCAGAAAGGCCACTGCCCCAGGAAAGATGTAGCCAGACGATCAGAATGGCGCCTTGACTGGCTCTCCAGAGAGAGCCCCATAATGTGAAACCAGGTCTCTGAAGTCCCATCTCTGCCATTCAGTAGCTGTGTGGCCTTGCCTCTCTGAGCCTCATCTATAAAATAGGAGCAGTGAGGGTACCTATTTCAAGTGGTTGTTCTGGGGGCTAAGTGAAAAAGGTGCCCAGTAAGAGCTACCAATATTGTTATTTATGAGCTTTTTCTTTGCCTGCACACCCTCCCAACCCTTTTACATCTCACTAATTCCTATTCCTTCTCCAACATTCAGTTCAGATGTTACCTCCCCCAGGGCACCTTCCCTGGTCCCTTCAGCTAAATTGGGCCCCTTGCCATGTGGTCCCACTGCACACACACCATTAACCTGCCTAATTCGGGGCTTCTTCATTGTAAGTGACAGAGACAGTCTCTGGCTAACTTGAAGCAGCCAGGGAGTTTATTGGAAGGATGTCAGAGCTCAGGAAATCAATGTGAGGTTGGAGAATGGACCTTGGGAATGCACCAGGGATGCTCCAGGAGGCTAGAATAGAAATAGAACCTCTAGTCATCACAGGCCACTTGTCCCTCTGCTCAGCTTCGAATTGCAGGGAGGGGACAATGGACTGGCCTTGCTAAGGGCATAGGTACACTCCTTGGCCACTTAGAGCAGAACCCCAATAATGGTTTCACCTTACTCTCTGTGGGGGGGGGGAGTTTATGACCTCCATAAAGTCAATGGTCTATGAAATAAAACTGGGGGCTGGGGGTTAAAATCTCAAATTTAAGCAGGGTTCTTATCCCATTCATTAATCTGCATTGCTAACACTTTGTTCAGTGTCTCAAAAGTTTGCTGAATTGATGAATAATGAGAAAACCATAGCCTGCAAAGCAAGTAGTGCTAAGGGTACCAACTGAGGCACAAAGAATGACCATGGGGGTCAATGGGAGTCAGCGGTTAGTAACACAGACTTCAGAGTCAGACCCAGATAGGTTCAACCCTAGCTTCTCTTCATCTTTGACTCTGCTATCTTTGACTTTAACCACATTGCTCTATGGACTTCAACTTCATTAACTATAAAGTGGTGATAATTAGAATAGCCTCTTTGTAAGTTTGTTGCAGGGATCAAAGAAAAAGATTTATGTAAAGAAATTATAAAAGCTTGGGATGTAAGTGCTTAATAAAGCACACTGTTAATATTCCATTGTTTCTATTACTGATGTTATTACAGGGGAGCACAGAGGGGGGAAGAAGGGATCTAGTGGCTGAAGATGCAGAGTCTTATGGAGAAGGTGTCACTGGGGTGGGGGTGGCCCTGCCAGGGACCCCTCTAGATGTACAAGGTGTGAACCCTGCACTAGAGTAGCTCAGTGTTCAGTGAGGGAGGCAGATAAGTTCTCAGCCAAGACAAAGTGTGAAATTCATATTTAAAACATTGAGGAAAAATGAAACTAACATATATACAATGAAAATATTATGCAGTCAATAGAACCAGATGCAGGAGGAAGGAAAATCAAATGTAGTCAAGGACTGACTGAATTGAACTCACTAAATACTATGGGTGGGATGAAATGCCTAAGCCGCAGGGAGCGGAGGGGACTCCTTGGTATGCCCTCACATCTTCCCCAAGGCCCTTTGCACAGAAAGGCCCTGCCACTCCCAGCCACCATGGTGGCTGCATTCAGATCCACAAACAAAGGCAATTACCCCAAGAAGTCTTCCAAACTCTGAACTTGATAAGCTTGGAGAGGCCAAGAAGGGGGGAAGAATTCTAAGTGGTATGGCACAGGCAAAGGCCTAGAAGTTGGAATGTCAAGGCCTAGGAGAATGTCTTATCTCCAGCTGCTATTATAAAATACCATAGACTGGATGGTTTAAACAAGAAAGACTTATTTCTCACAGTTCAAGATCATGGAGTCAGCAGATTGAGCTCTTGGTAAGTGTCCTCCCTCTTCCTGGTTTCAGATGACTGCCTTCTTGCTGTATCTTCGTATGGTGGGGAGAGAGTTCTGGATTCTTCTTCTTCCTACAAGGGCACTAATCTCATCAAAGGGCCCCACCCTCATCACCTCATCTAAACCTAATTACTTCCCAAGGGCCCCATCGCCAAATACATTACATTGAAGTTAGGGCTAGGGAGGGGGGTGACACAATCATTCAGTCCAAAATACGGGGGGCAAAAATAGGGACTATGATTTTACAGGTGGTTAAAATTGTTGACAGATCCTCTCTTTCCCTCTGGATGTTTATAGCTTTGGTTCTAACTCAGACAGGGGCACCCAAATGTGGCCTTGCCTAGTAGTAGATGCTGAGGTTTCCTCTTACAACTCAGAGTCAAGCCAGGCATAATGGCTCAGACCTATAATCCTAGCACTCTGGGAGGCCAAGGCAGGTGGATTGCTTGAGCTAAAGACCAGCCTGATAAAGAGTAAGACTCCATCTCTACTAAAATTAGAAAAATTAGCCATGTGTGTGGTAGTCTCAGCTACTCAGGAGGCAGAGGCAAGAGGATCTCTCGAGTCTAGGAGTTTGAGATTGCTGTGAGCTATGACACCATGGCACGATAGCCTAGGGCAACAGCGTGAGACTGTCTCAAAAGAAACAAACAAACAAACAAAAAACAACTCAGAGTCCTGTGCTGTGCCCCAGATATACTAAAGAGGAATCTCCTGGGACAGAGCCAAGGAATCTGGTTTATTTTTAGTTTCTACCAGTGACTTTTAAATTTTTATTGCAGTGAAATTCATAACATGAAATTAACCATTTTAAAGTATGCGATTCAGTGGAATTTAGCACATTCACAATGTTGTGCAACTGTCACCTCTATCTAGTCCCAAAACATATTCTTCATCTCAAAGCAAAAGCCTCCCAGTCCCTGGCAACCACCAATCTGCTCTCTGTCTCCATGGATTTGCCTATTCTGGACATTTCGTATAAATGGAATCACACTGTGTTTGTCCTTTCATATCTGTTTTCTTTCACTTAGCATAATGTTTTCAAGGTTCATCCATATTGTAGCATGTAGCATCAGGACTTCATTCCTTTTCAAGGCCGAAAATGTTGCTTTGCATGGACGCAACACCACTTGTTAATCCATTCATCAGCTAATGGACAATTGGGTCGTTTTTCTTCCTTTGGCAATTGTGCGTAATGCTGTCCCTAAGTGATTTCGATTTCTCCAGTCTGAGAACCAGTATTGAGGTTGTGATCACTTAAAAAGTTCTTGAACTTTCAGAATCACCTGGGGAGTTTGCTAAAAATACAGATACCAAAGCCCCACTTTTAGATATTCTGAACGAGTAGATCTGACTGGGGCCTGGGAATCTTCATGGCTAATGAGGGCCTGTCCCTCATTCTTGATGCAATCCTGGGACAAGTGGCTTCTCCACCACTCTGTGAGAAAGGGTGATTTAAAAGGAAGTCATCCATGGTTGCTTGGAGGCTGGGTCATTTTTTTGCCTACACTTTCACACTTGCTAGTATTTGTCAAATATTCAGCAGGGAGCATGATTTTTACTTTTTTATTTAGAATTATTTTAAATGTTAGCAAATAATTTAAAAAGGAAAATGTACTAATACCTGGTCTGATTCCCAGACCAACTCTCTCCATCCCCGCCCCCGCCAGCTGAGACTTCTTGACCCAACCCGCTAGTCCCCCAGGGTCTCCCAAGCCCAGATTCTTTATGAAGCGCACACATACACATATCAAGAAAGCCAACCTCTGATATCTATGCACAGGACATTTTTGCCTACGGCGTGTCATACAATTTGCTTACTTACTATGCGCTTTTTGGAGCATCTGAGGAAATCAGAGCTGGGGGCTGGATCTCTGTTTGTTTTCCTTCTGATAATGATATTCTCCCACCACCTAAGTTAATAGACTGAGGCTTGCAGGCATTTATGAGTGGTGTCTTTAATATGGTTCTGGAATATTTGCCCTATAAATTCTTAAGAACAGACTTATAGATTGCCTATTACCAGCATTATGGAGCTATTAATAAATCAGTTACAGTCACGTATTTTTTAAAAATTGCATTTCCTCCTTTGTGTTCACATTCTGAGCCGCTAGAAATTGGTGAGAGATAGAACATCCATGCTGGATGAAGGCTGCAATTTCCTATAGAGAGATGGCAGGGGAAGGGAGTTGACAGCCAGAGCTGAAAAGACAAACAGTTTGGCCCAAGAAGGAGGAAGAGTTAGAGGCCCCCTCCAGCTGGGCGTTGTTGCAGCATTTTAGAGCCACAATCCATCTTCCAGTGTGCTCGGGCAACAGGGCTGAGTCCGCTAGTATTTTAGTGTTTCCTTTGCTATAACGCACTCCCCCACCACTGCCGCCCCGCCCCAGTCTGTTCTGCCCAGGCTGCTGTGCTAACTTTGCATATTCATGAATATGCTACCTGATATAGAGGATACCCTGAGTATTGCCAGGACTCTGTAGCTGGTGTGCACAAATGTGGCCACCCCAGAAGGCAGATCGGAGTTCACCAGCTCCACAGCCCCTTCCCACCTGCGTAACAGGCAAAATCTATGATCCTCTTCAAGGTTGCCATCCCACTCTGGACATTTTCATCCCAATGTGGAAATCCGTAGGAGATGCCATACATTAGTATTTGGCCTTCCTGGAAGCTACTTTCAGCTGTGGAACTCAGAGCTCCCCCAGACTAGCACTAACCTCCCTAGTGGTGTACATAGTACATTCATCACCTTGCCTAACAAGAGGACTCCACAGTCTTGCAGCATTTTGCATTTTTGCCACATGCACCCGTTTTCTCCCAACAGTGCTGAGTCTAAGATGATATAAGTAAGAGACACACAGTTTTCAGAACTACTCTTTTCCTTCAACCCCAGGACTCGTTTCTGAAACGGAGTCACTATGCTCACTGAATTTTTTTCACTGTAAATGGAGTCACTTAAACAGGTCCTTTGGCCACTTTCTAATCTCTCCTAATTGACCCTTATCTCCTTCAGCATGCTTGTTATGTGTGAACACCCGTCATTGAAGCTGTTGGAATTTTTTTTTCTTAGAAGGATCCCGTGTAAATATTTAGTAGATCCAAATAGATATGGGTAAGAGCAGTTTGGGGCATCATAGACACTGTATGATGTAAGTAGGCATTACTGGTTACTCGAACAAACCAACAAAATCTCAGTGGCTGAAGATAATCATGGTCAGATGCAGAGCTGGTGGTTTTCACAGGGGCTCTCCTCCATGCAGTGACTCAGGAATCCAGGCTCTATTCACCGTGTGATGCTGCAGTCTTCAATACATGGTCTCTACAGTCACTGTGGAAGGTGGTATAGAGTAAGCATGGAGGAACCTTCAAAGAGATGCTCACATTTCATTGGCTAAAACACAGTCATGTGGCTCCAATTCAACTGCAAAGGAACCTAGGAAATTGATCTTCCTGTGTGCCCAAGTAGAGGACATGGGATTATAGATTATCTAGTCAGTCTCTGCCATATACCCAATCTCTCTTCTTTAAACTCAGTCAGGAATCTAAGCACATGTGGATTCACAAAGATTTTGCTTTCCCAATGAGATTATAAACTTCCCAAGCCCATCAGCAGTGCTTAGCATATAATTGATGTCCACCAATTTTCACAGAATTCTAGAAGCCAAGGAAGTCTTCAGAAGTCATTTGGGCCAGTTTTCTGCCTTTGATTCTTCAAGACGTCTGGGCTCACATGTCGCTTTAAAAGATACAAACACCCAGCTACTTGGGAGGCTGAGGCAAGAGCATCGCCTAAGTACAATAGCTGCAGGTTGCAGTGAGCTATGATGTCACAGCACTCTACTGAGGGCAACAAAGTGAGACTCTGTCTCTAAAAATAAATAAATAAATACAATAAAAGATGCAAACAACCTTCATAAACATTATTTCACTTATTTCTCATAGCATCCCCAAGGGGCTAGATAGGATTGGGATTCTTATCCCCCAGCTCCAGATCAGGGAACTAAAATGTAGTCTAAAAATAAAAATGACAATATTGATTAACAATTGCTGAATATACGGTGATGGTTAATTCTATGTGTCAACTTGACTGGGACACAAGGTGCCTAGACATTTGGTCAAACATGTTTCTGCCTGTGTCTGTGCAGGTGTCTTGGGATGATATTAACATTTGAATCAGAAGACTGTAAAGCAGATTGCCCTCCCTAGAGTGGATGGGCTGCATCAAATCAATTAAAAGACTGAATAGAATAAAAAGGCTGAGTAAGAAAGAATTCTTCCTGCCTGGCTGTCTTTGAGCTGGGACATCAGTTTTTTCCTGCCTTGGGCACGAACTGAAACATCAGCTTTTCCTGGGTTGAGACTTCCTGCCTTTGACTTGGAACTACACCAACAGCTCTCCTGAGTTTCCGGCCTTCCAACTGCAGGCCTTGGGACTTGTCGGCCTCCATAATAGCATAAGCCAATTCCACTAAACAAATAAATATCCTGTTGCTTCTGATTCTCTCGAGAACCCAGCCTAATGTGAGTACCTAGTATGTGTCAAGTGTTTTAAAACATGTATTACTTCATTCAAAACTCATAACAATCATACAAGGTTGCTTTTATAATTTTTTTCCAAGGCTACACAGCAAATGGTATAAATGAGATTTGAGACAAAGCAGAAGATTCTAGAGTCCTTGCTGTTTAGTGCTGCACTAAGAAATATACAGTAACATTTCTCTTTTTTTTAAGATCCTAATCCACAAAACAACCCAAATCCTTTTAAGAGGACTCTTGCTAGAAGCGTCAGAGCCAAAAGGAGGGTAGGGGCAGGTAGCAATCCTCCTACGTGCTGGTGGTGGGGACACATACTAAAGAAAGCTGCCCTACTGTCCCGGGACACACACGTCAGTCCTTCAACCCACCTGGGCACTGAGTCTGGCTGCTTGCCTTCGTGTCTCCTGGCTTCTCACCACATAGCCCCAGAGACATTCAGGGCAATAATTCTAGCACAACCCTAGCCCCAAGCCCCACTTTAGATCAGGTGTCCTTTGGGGACAGCCCCTACACTCCCTGTTCCAACCTCTCAGCCAGAATATGGCAAGTCAACAGTTAACTAGGAAACAGAAGACTCCAAGAGGCCCTTAGAAACTTCCCAAGAGATCTCCCACCCGGACATCTGTGTTTGAAACAGGACCTTCTCTAGTGGACTCATATTTAGATATAAGAAGTGTCTGCAGAAGTCCTGTTAAAATGCTTTTTCTTGGGATCATCCATCACATAGATTTCAAAGTTCACCCATCAAAGGAACTCATTTGCTGACTTATTCAATGTCATGGATGCCTGCAGGGGTGTTCGACTGCAGACACACCTGTGACGAGAGTGTCCCCTTGCAGAGCAGCAGGCAGAGTTCCTTGGAACGAGGACACCGGATGGAGATGGATGACACTCAATCTGGTCACAGGGCCGTAGAGTGAAGCCCTGTGAGGGTGGGGGGTGAGGGGTGAGGAATAGTCTAACCTATTAAGGAGACATGGAAAGGCTCTCGGCATGAAAACCAGAAAGCTAGAAAAGGGTTATTGAATAATTTTGCCTTAGGCTGACACCACCGCTGAGATGACTTTGTCTTACACCCCCTGTCATACCCCCTGGCCTATTCTTTGAAGATCAAGTCTTGAGTTTAGAACCAGAGGTTTTCGATTTATGTAAACAAAATTTACACTGGCAAGAGGCATGGCACAATGGAAAGATTGGACTGGAAATTGGAAAACTGGCTCTAGATCTGACTGGTGTCCTGCTAACAATGGATTGGCCATCTCGCCTTTCAGCGCCTCAGTTTCCCCATGTACAATTGGGCCACACTAGGGACACTAAGAGGGAGGCTGGAGTTGTGGTAAAGGCATGAGGCTTTGGTCTTAGCAAGGTCCCAACTCAAATCTCAAGGCAAACATGCATTTAGCCCATGCAGCCAGTACCTTTACCATCCAGAGGCTCTTACAGCTAGGGGCGGTTATAGCCAGCGAGGAGACCCAAATCTAGGTAGAATATCTTCCAGAATGGAAACACAAAGCTTGTAGCAGAGATGTCCAACTCGTGGTTGCAGATTTTTTTTCTGAGACCTATTTTTCTTATCTGTGGTGTCAGACATCCTAGACATTATGCATGGAACTTTTTCTTGCTCATCAGCTTTTGTTGATGCCTGTTTTTACCATGTGTGGCCTAAGACAGCTTCTTCTTCTTCCAGGGTATGGCAGCCAATAAAAAAGCTTGGCCATCCTATTAGAGCAAAGGGAGTTCGCCATTCCCCCTTCCTATTGCCTGGATCACGGACAAGACGCTGGAAGGTGCAGCGGCAGCCAAATACAGTCATGAAGAAGAAAGTCACCCCGGAAGGACGGAGAATAGCGCAGCAGGAAAACAGAAGGCGCCTGCATCCCTGAGGATGTTTTCACAAATGTAATTTTGAGCAGCTGATGGAAACCCTCTTGTTTCATGGACCAAATGCAGCCCCTTACAAGTTTCTCAGGTCTCCAGTTACTTACACCCACACACGATTTTGACCTTGAACCAGTGATTTCTTTTTCAATTAGGACGGCATTTCTTATTTACTCTGTGATGAGCACATACATTACATCTGTTGCCTCCTAATTCTTCCAACCAACCCATTTCACAAATGCAGAAAAGAAGATTCAGACAGAATCTGGCCCAAGGTGATACAGCACGTGAATTTTACCTTTAGAACCCAGGCTTTTAACCACAACCCAAGCTTCACTCTGCTGAGCCTCCGTTTTCCTGTCTTTATAATGAAGACGGCAGTGTGTAAAAAAGCTAAGACTATGGGCCTTCAGTCCAGACCAACTTCAGTTCAAATCCTGCCTTCACCACTGGGTCTGTGTGACTTGAGCAGGTTGCTAAACTTTTCTGAGCCCCAATTTTCTTTTCAATAACTGGTGATGATGAGAAGACCAACCCCATAGGCCTAGGGGTTAAACACCATGGAAAGCTGTTAGCACAGTGCCCAGCATGGCCCAAGCAGTTCTCTGTGGCTGAGATCTCATCCGTCCCTTCCAGCACCGGGTTTCCATGACGTTCATGACAGGCTATACACGGAAGCTGAAATGTCCAACATATTTCCCTGGGGGAGTAAAGCGCTACTGTGGCCTTCTAGGTACACAAGACAAATTGAATACAGAAATTTTTCATCTGAAACCAACTATTTTTTAAAACAACTGTTTATAACTTTGTTTACTCCCGGCAAGAGTGAGACCGAGCCAACCAACCCCTCCCTGCTGTGGGTAATAGAGGAGAGAGAGAGGGAATCACTCTCCAGCGGCTTCGCCAGACTCCAAAGCTAAGCTGAAAACTTAAAAACCTGAAAATGGGAGGGAGAGGGGGAGGTATGGCAATAATAAGAAGCAGGTTCCAAGGAGGTTATAGAAAAACAATGAAATCGTAATATTTTCCACGATAGATTTCATCAGTGCTGCCTGAGTGCATCCTATTAAACCTCATTTATTAAATTTTGAGGAACATAATTTAGATATAAGATTCCGGACAAACAGTTCGCACAAATAGCTGATTCCGGACACATCGACGTCCCCCCATGCGTGGAAAACAGGCTGGTGTTTTTCATTTTGATGGTCTCGTGGGGCTCTTCCTCTATCGCTTGTGAAGTGGAAGAAAACCCTGCAGCGGAGAGTGGGAGGGGGCGCCATGCTGGGACTGGCAGACTTTCTCCCCCCTCAGCAGCCGTTTGGAGGTATTGTATTTCCTGCCCTGTAGCATAAACATCTCTGAAGTCAAATAGGGCATGCTTAGTGGTGTCCCGGCATTTGTAGGCCAAAAGGAAATAGATGTACAGGTGTTTAAAAAGAAAGCAGGGTACACACACAACACAGATAGCTCATTTGTTCATCGAAGGGTCTCTCCCGAGCCTCAGAAGACTCTAGCTTCACCTCCCTCCAGGATTTGGCCAGCGTGGTCCCAGGGGATGAAAGCGATGATTTTTTTAATCTGGGATTTCTAGGTCATTAGGAAGCCTTGTGCCGCCCCTCATCCAACCCAAAACACTCCCTCAGGCCTTCTCTTGAATGCCTGAACCAGTTCTTTGTGAAAGTGAAAGGAAGCGAGGGGTCTGTTAGGTGCCAAGGACTCCACATTGTTCAATTTTAAACTCTTCTTTGGTCCATTTAAGGCATTGATTATTGATCCTGTTTTACGGATGAAAAAACGGACTGGAGAGGTGAATGACTTTCCCAGGCTCACTCACTGATTAACCGGCAGAGCCAGAGTCAAGCCAGGTGGTGGTGTATGAGATTTAGATTCTTCTGATGGTAGGGTTCAGTAGAGGGACACTTAGATAGGGGAAAGGCAGAACTCGCTGTTACAGCTCTGAAACAGAGAAGGATGCCAGTGGCACCTGGGGACAGGGTCACGATGAGCTGGACTGGAGGGGACAGTTTATATGCAGCAAGGAGATTAGCTGGGTTTCACCAACTCCTGGGGATTGGCTAATTTGACTAATCGTGTGGGCTCCAAGATGAGGGGCTGTCACTAGTTGTCTGGCACGTGGCACTGGGGCAGTCAGGGTGGTGCAAAGTGGCCCCCAGGAATGAGAGCTTCATGAGGGAATTCCTTGGAGTGTGCCTTAATCAGATGTTCAAGAAGGAGAAAGGATTGACCTTTAGCCATGGCCTAAAAACTGGGTCAAGATCGTATTAAAATATACAGGCAGTCCCCAAGTTATGTTCTTTTCCTCTCCCGTACAACTTTGTGATTTCATCGAGGCCTCCAAAGTTCCAATCACATCTGTTCCTCCTGTGGGCTCTGATCCAATCAGGAGAAAGACATCCCTTTCAGAGGTGGTGAAGTTGAGCTGGAGAACACAGCATAGATTTGTGACCACAGGCAAGAATCCTGCTCCTTCCTTCCAAATCTGGACCTTAGAGCACAGATCTGAGCCAAGAGTTTGAGCTCCCCTGAAAGCCTGCCCCATACTAGCTGAGGGAGGAAGGCCTGAGGGTGTGTGGAGAGCAGGTCATCCTCACAACACAGATGTTGGCAGCAGAAACTGAGAAATCAAAAGAAAAGACGGAGCCAGCTGTGCTCAGGTGTCGCTCCTAGCTTCACCAATGACCAGAGTGAGGAAGAGGAAGGATAGACCAACATCTTCTCCAGTATTTCCAGAAGCAGAGAACTAGTTTTTTTAATTGTCCATGGTAGACCGGGCAAGAGAGAAGTGGAAAGTTTTCTCCTACATCTACCAACAGACCAGCGTTGCCATCTTTCTAGGTCACATTCCCGAGCGAGAAGCCCTGCTTGGCCCAGAGAATCATCTCCACCCTGTCTGAACAGAGTTGTCACCAAAGGCCAATTCGTAGGCCATTGACCCCCCACCCCTTAGCACAACCTGAAATTATTTATTGTCTGTTCCCATTCCCTACTAGGATGTTACTAAAGAACAGGAATCTTATCTGTTACCGTCACTACTATATCCCAAGCACCTAGAATAATAGTCCATGGCAGACCACACAGGGGCCAGATAAATAAGTACTCTGAACACACCATTGAATGATTAATTAATGTAATGAACAAGTAAGTGAATGAACGAACCCAACAAGTTTATGAAAACCCCTGTTTAAATTGCTCGAGTCCCTCTCCTATTGCCTGGGCCACGGAGGCCCAGCCTCACCCTTGCATGGTCCACCAGGCAAAGTCTAGCACAGTAACAAGACCTCACTTAGCTAGAAGGCTATTGAGGGGGCTCCAATTGTGGCAGCTTGCTCCCCATCCCTGGCAAAGCAATTTAACCAAGTATTCCTTCCAACCATGTCCCAGAATCTTCCTGAGAGACATTCTGCCCAACACAATTCTGTCTTATTTCCAGTGATGTTCTGGCCCCTCTTGAAGCTGGACAACTGCCCTGATTACCTGCTTATTAATCCAGCTCTGTCTGCATCAGTACCCTTGATTAACGCATTTTCTCGCAGACAATAAATTCTCCCTCCAACTCACCCACCAGGGCCTTATTTAACAGAAACCTAAACCCAGCATGCTAATGAAAACAGCTCTTGCAAATAATCCTTTAAAGAGATTCTAAGTACCCAGCTCCTAATAAACTGATGCAAATTAATGACCTTTTAGAGGCTTCTAAACATCCACAACGTCCCTGGCCTCCTGATTTTTTTACCCAGAATGGAGTAGGGATGCAGCTACAGATTATCAAAAGCGCCAAGACAAATCAGTCCCTTCAGGAGATTCAAGTCCCATCACTGCTGGGCCTGATTCATGTTACACGGAGACAGTTCTCTTGAGAGCTTTGAAGAACAAGGGTCTCGAGGATGCCAAGAGAGAAAGATGGGGATGGCCACAGAAAGGGAGCGTGTCTTTTCTTCGGCACCAGTCACAGAGTCTGCAAAGCTTCAAGTGTGAACCTGGGATGAGCTACCCTTCTGAATGAATAAGGCCTATGGGGTTTTAATGTAAAGATTAGAGGTAATATCTGACAAGTGCCAGTACACGGTAGGTGCTCAATAAATGGTGAATGTTATTATGATGCAAATCACACATAACGTGTAACAGAGACTTGGAGAGAGGGGCTTCTCAGCCCAAGATGTTGGTGTCTTGGCACTAAAGGGCTTCCTGTACTCAAACTGGAGGCTTTTAAAGCTATGAGTTTTTCAGTTCTGGGGTGTGCTTTTAAGGGGCTCTAAGACCAAAAGGGCCAACTTAAGATGGTCTGGTTGAGAAGTCAGAACAGAGAGCTCCTCTCAAGGGAGCACACATTAGGGGGAGCGGCCCAACACCTGTAGGTCTAACTGGACTGGAAGAGCCTTTTCTTGCCTCCCTCCTCAAACTCACAGCTTTCAGACTCTGCATCCCTTCCCACATCCCTGTCCTCTGAGTCTCAATTTTAGGCTCACCTCATCCAGAAAGGCTTCCTAGGCTTTGCCAAGTGACATAATCTTTTCTCCATCTCTCTATTCCTATGACACTTACTTTCTACATCGAACTGCCACCCCCACTTGTTACATTATGCCCCACTGGTTTCAGGTGGGTGGCTGAGATTTTGGAGGCTTCTTGAGGGTTGAGGCTCCAGGCCTCAGGACCTTCCTTAGTACTTCCTAGCCCTGTGTTTCTTGCACTGCAAGACTGATTCTTACTGGATTTTGCAGCTCCCAATTCTGTAGGTTTTGCGTAAAGCCTGAGAGTCTGTTTTCCTAACAAGCTTCCAGGTGATGTTGTCGCTATTTTGAGTAACAAGAATCTAGGGCATCTTATACAACACGGTTCCTTCAAGGTTTTAATATGTTACATATTTTAAAAGACAGAGAAGGAGTCAAGTTTACTCCAGGACTTCTACGAGCCTTTCATAACACTGTGAATCTCTAAGAGGGCGCTATGGTGTGCACCATTTCCCAGCAGAAATATTTAAGGGACTGCCCCACAGCCTTGATCTCATTGTCAGACACACAACAATAGGTAATAACAAGAGCAAACGTGTATTGCATCCTTACTCTGGGCCAAGGATTTTATACGCATCATCTCTTTAATCATTCCACTCAGCCCCAGGGGGTAAGCACTACTGTGCTCCCCATTTTAGGGGCAGAAATGGAAGCTAAGAGGGGTTAAGCCATTTGCCCAAATATATGCAGTACGGTCAAGACTTGAAACCCATCCATTTGCTCCAAGGTCCTCCTTTTTAACCACCCCACTGGACTTCTAAGCCTGGGCCCAGAGGCTTTCCTTCTGCCATAAGCTTGACTGGGAAGACAGGTGTTTATCTCAGCTGCGGTCAGTTTTAACCTAGGTACTCTTTTGCACCTGAGCACACTTTCCGTTTCAGCTCGGAAAGCATCGTAACAGTGGACGAATGACTTTTTTGCTCTTTCCACTTTACAAGCGGTTCAGAGGTAAACAGTGACATTAGTTCAGACAATTTCCACGTGTCCTAAACAACAACAAAGAATGCACATGTCTCAGTTCTGAGAGATGTGGTATGAGCACCTTCATCTGCCCTTTCATTTGAAAGCTATATTAAGATCCTCTCATGTGCCTGACAGCAGGCTTTGGGATAAAGATGAAAAAGACAGGACCCAGTCTATGGGTCAGATGAGATTATACAGATAAGCAATTTCACAATTGTAATATGGCGTGATGACTATCATTTATCTCAACCCTGGCTTTCTGCAGAAAGTATCAGAGGGGCTGATGTATTATGATAGATATTATAATAAGAAAGGTGATCAAAGGACCCCTAGGCTATCTGGGGGTGATGAAGGGAAGAGAAGGAATGAATCTGAGTCTTGTAGAGAAAATATATATTAGCTGGGCAAAAATGGTCAGGTAGTCAAGGCATGCCAAGCTTCTACCCCATCTCCCAGATACAAAGTATGAGTTGTCAGGATGCTTTCAATGGCGTCCTGTTTGGGCTTTACAAAATGGATTTGTTAGTCACGTTTTTTTTTCACCAAAAAGAAGTGTGGAAGCAGATGGCTCTAAGATTGTTTCAGTGGCTTGATCACACAAGACTCCTGGATCATCTTCTCTGCAAGTCTCTTGGCCCTCCCCTCATGGTTGTAGGGTGGCTGCTGCTGCTCCAGACATCACAAAGGGTTTCATCTTTCTCTGTGGCTTCTTCTCTGACATCTTCACATTTCTGGGCATAGATACTCACTTTGCAGTACAGCACAGTGATGTATGCATATGGACTAGGAGATAAAACTAGACACAATTCACTGGAGACACACAAAGTTTTTAAGATAATCATATTTGGAAAAAACTCCATGATCTTCCATGAAAAGAGACAGAGAGAGTAAAAAATAAGAGACTTTCAGAACCATTAAATTACTACAAACAGGAGTCAGACTGAGAAGACTACTCAATGAAAGTACCACCTTTTATTTAAGAGGAAGGATAACTCAGATGGTGGAACCAGGAGCCCAGAAAGTGGAGTCAACTGCCATGGAGAATTATTCCCGGGCCTTAAGTGTGAATCAAAGAACTTTCATTCTTTACCTAGATGAATTTAAGAATTTCTATAGACCCTGGATTTAAGAACTTCTATGACTCCTGCATGACTCACATTTTTCCTTTGTAAACACAAATGTCTATAGCAATTACTCTATACCTATCTCCCCATTTTATCAAAAACTGTTTGTCTTCAGATCCTGGCTCTATCACTTGATACCTTGGGTGTCTGCAACCATAAACCTCAATTTCTTTGTCTGTGAAATGGGGGCAATAATATGCCTTCCTATATCACAGATTATTATGAACACTCAATAAGACAATACATGTAAACACTCTATACAGTACCAGACACGTGGTAAGTAGCATTCAGTAAATAGCTATTGTTGTTTTCATCATTCCCCAATTTGCACTCTGAACATACTCTTATTAATATATTGGGCCTACCATTTTGTACTGGAATTATATACATGGCTGTCCATCCAATTAGGCTCTGAGTGATAAGGGGCTAAAAAGGAATTTATGTTCTTATGTTCAACAAATATAAGCATCCTGGCTTACAGACAATGCTCAGGAGGTGTTTGTTTAATGAACAAATGAGTATATACCTAAGATTCTGCATTCCATTCTACTGGCTTTTCAGGCTTGGATACTCTGGTTTTCCCTCCTAGATGCCGTTGTGGAAGATTATTTGAGAAATCCAGGAGTGCCTCCTATCAGTCATGTTTTCCTTACAATCCTCATCTTCTATGATGCTGGAGAGTTCCAAAGGCAGTTTTTATAACAGGAAGCTGTTGTGGCTGGGCCGAAGACCCCTGAGAATGAAGAGCTCCCCTCAATTTGGAGACAATAGAGCTCCAGAAACACCCCAAAAGACTCAAACTCCCCAAGCCACTTCCTTTGCCCAAAGCACTATGCTGACCACCCTTCTCCTAGCTCTGTGTTATGAGAAGATGAAGTTCAAATGACCCAGGATTTGTCTTGTGGCCCCAGGCAGTTGAAGGCAAAATGGGATACAAATGCAAAGACGGATTTGTCAGCTCTCTTTCAAGAAACATTACCTTTGACTAATTTAGGAAGTCTATCAACACAAGAGATATTCATCTGCACAAGATTAATTAGGAAAACTGTGATGAAGTAAAGGGCTATGGTGACTAGGGTGACCTGTGACCTCATGCCGAGCTAGGGTCCTTAACACGCATCAAAAATAGTCCACACTGGGATGACAAATTCTTGGCTTAAGTGATGCCGCTCACCCATGGCAGACATCACTAATTGATTACGGTACACTCTCACCCCTGACACAGGCTCAAATGTTTCTTCCTTGCTCCACTGATTGGAGTGAGTCACTACTAATTGATTTGGGGTGACTTGCAAGATCGACCTTGATGGTCACACTACCTGTGTAATCTTCACAATTCTAATGATCTCCTTAGTTAGTTCTCCTTTGTGTCTCTTGACAATGTGATCTTAATAGCATCCTAAGTCATCATGGAGCAGACTTCTGGCATCTTATATTACCTCCCTTCTCTAGGACCCTCTTACTTTTCTGAACTTTACTTTGGTGGGACATAGTACAAAACAGTCGCATGAAATCCGTGTTTTCTATAAAGATATCACTTTAGGTATCATTTACTACTTTACACAGTGTCTTTTCTTTGAGGCTCTAAGACAGAAAAAAAATGCCTTCCTGATCTTAGACTCAAAAACCAGACATGCCTCTTCTGAGCCACTCAGAAGTTTTTGTTTTGCTTCGTTTGGTTTGGTTTTGGTTTTGCCTTATAAACTCTACACCGTCTTTAACTGACACATTTCTCTTTTTCCATTGGCTTCAGGACACTTACATACCAGGATGTTACTGTTTTCCTTGTAATTTGTGAATTAGTTTCTTTCTCAAGTCCATCTTCTACACTGTTCCAGATTGTTTTCTTCATTTTTTTTTAGTTTCATTTATTTTATTCTGTTCCTTTTCAGGCCCCCTTATTAGCTGCCTTTAATATTTTAGGGACTAAGTTTGATATACGTAAATATGCAATATCCTGATGAATGTGAAACATTATTCAAGCTCTTTAGTATTAAATTCACTATGAAAATGTTGGGTGTAGGAGTGAACCAGACTTTATTTGGGGGGTGGAGTGCATAAAACTATATTTCTCTCACTTTCAGGGTCTATCCTTGTTCCTCTTACCCTGGAGAACCTTAGAAATGCGTGTGGAAAGACGGGCATCACTACTGCTCTGCTTCATATACTGTCTTACAGAACCGGGATCACCATAGAGCATCCTAAATCTGCTTGTCAAGAGGAACACAGTTTAAACTTAATGCCAAATGCTCAGGGATACTTAAAATGACAAGATGAAAGAATAGTTACTTTCATCACCCCCGATAGTCATAGACCTCTATTGCCTAAACTATGAGGTTAAATGCATGGATTTTGAAGTCATATAGATCCATGTTTAAATCTCCATTCTGCCCTTCAAAACTATATTTACTCCTTCATAAGCACCAGATTCCTTTTCTATAAAATGCCTACCTATTTGTGAAATTGTTGAGCAGCTTAAGTAACATATGAAAAGCATTTAGCACAATTCTTGGCACACGATGAGTGCTTAATAAATAGTATCTCTCACTTAATAGCTTTTATTACTTTTGTCCCCCCCCAACCCTGTAAATTGAAGATTCTGCTTCACTATACCTGACAGAGGTAGAGAATCATGTGGTTTATTACATCCCTGCTAACATCTAGCCCAGGGTCAAGTATATAATGAGTACTTAATATCTGGTTGCTGAATGTCTGGAAGATTGTGTCCCTGGAGGCATTAATTATCACTATACTTAACTACACAGTGCAAAATTTCATTATACTGTGCTACTTCCTCCTTCCTAGAATGGCTTCTCTTCATTTTGCACCGTTGTATTCATAGCTCCCTCTGGTGGTTGTTGATAGCAATAAATAATTCCACAACCACCAAACACAGCGAGACATTTTCTCTAAAGGAAAAGGAAAGAAAACAGACATGTACTGAGTACCGCTGTGCTGTGTGCCAGCCAATGTCCTGGACACGTCCATCATCTGCACATGAAATTGCGTGGTTGGTGAGCGAACAGATACATGATCCCCCTTGAGGTCAATTCTCCTCCCTGTGTGTAAATTCTACAGTCCAGGCACCTAACAATCTATATTCTTTTCCAGGTCAAATGAAATAACAGGAGGATTAAAAATGTGTCCCAGAAATCTGTAGGCAGAGCCTAAGAAGGCAGCACCAGGGAGAGTCCTGGTTAATTTCAAGATGCCAAACAGCTTTCTATCAATTTCCAGGACCTCATTTCCCCCCACCCCACCCTTCATTCTCAGAATTGACGTTTATGTTTCCACCAGGACAGAGACCAATTCTCCTCAGCATCCTCCGTCAGGAAGAATCAGAAATTTTCCACCTGGGATGCTACAAATTGCATTTCTCAACACAGTTGTGGAATACAGGGTATGACCAGCATAGCTAATGCTAACTGATCAAAACTCAGTTGCCCTAACTTTATAACAATCATAATCAGGCAGTTGGAGTTTCATCAAAGCATGGAGGCCTCTCTTGTCCTCCAAGATTCAAAAAGCAAGAGCACGTCAGCATGGAAGGAAGTCCCCAAGGAAACTGCACCATGAAGGGAGGATGGGTGAAGGCTCTGTCAGTTCTGCTTGTGCGACTCTGGGCACATCGCTGGATTGCTCTGAGCCTCAGCTTACCCACTTTCGAAATACAGATAAAAGCAGAACCTCATTTGGAAAACTACTGGCAGGATTAAATAATAACATACAGGAAGCACCTTTGTACAGTGCCCGGCTCCTGGAAAGTGCATAATAAATTTTAGCCAAGCTGTAATAAGCAGGTTGCCTGGTGTTTGTTCTCCTTTTTTAAAGAATATTCCCCCCTCTGGACCCCACTTGGCAGTCGTGTTTATGCTATCTGAACTCCACCTCCCACCCCGAGATCTCAGTCGGTGGAGGCAGACCAGGGAGGACGCCTCACCAGAACTGGACCATTCAGATTCTCCCTCCAGGAGCCTGCGGTGGGGACTAGTCAGACTCCACTGGCTGTCTGAACTCAGACCCCATAAATTCAGGAGGAGTCAGAGTGTCATCTTCCACCTTGTAACCATGGCAAAAGAGAGGAGCCTGGGGAGAAAGAGGTCTCTGCAGGTCTTCAGCTACTGAGGGAGAGAGGAAGGGAAAAAAAATTAAGTATTTGTCTCATTTCCAGGTTCACAGAAGGCGCTGGATGCATCACAAGCTTCCCGAGACAGCCCTGTGGGCTTTTAATAAGCCCCACTCTTTCCTCAAGCTTGTCTGAGTAGATTTCTTTTAGAAAAGAGTTCTGAGACCAATGAAATGAGATGTCCAAGTCCAAACTCTTTTCTTGAGAATACACTATGTCCTGGGATCCAGAAGAGATTCTGTAAGGAAAAATGGGGAAAGGAGGGGGGGGAAATAGCATATAATGAGCACCTGTTGGGTACCTGCCCCTGTCCTGAGTGCTCTCCCATATGACTATCTGGGTGTGAAATGACTGCAGGGTAGGGATAATCATCACCATTTCTATACAGCAGACTTAAATCTCAGAGAGATTGAGGGCCTGACCCAAGGTCGCACAGCTGAAAACAAGATGAAGCTCAGCTATAAACCCAAGTGTGTCTGAACCCATGTGAAAATATTCCATAAATCTAGGATTCAAAAATTGGGACTTAACTCACTGTCTTTGCTGTATCAGCATCATCTCCAACATGATCAC
Organism: Galagoides demidoff; assembly: GCA_963574575.1. Lineage (NCBI taxonomy): Eukaryota > Metazoa > Chordata > Mammalia > Primates > Galagidae > Galagoides > Galagoides demidoff. The sequence continues at coordinate 3,289 of CAUYQV010128742.1, read as the reverse complement.
CACCACCGTCATTACTGATCACCAGAATCACCACCACTATCATCATCACTGTCATCACCACCATCATCCTGGTGGCTAACATTTATTTAGCAATTCCAATCAAATAGTCTTTATAAACTGTATACTCATGAGCTCATAACAAGCCTTTGAAGAAGGTATTGCTATTGTGTCTATTTTACAGATGAGGAAACTGAGGTTTAATGAGGCTAAGTCACTCACCTGAAGTCACTTTGCTGGTAAATGATGGAGCTGGGAATCTAGTCAGGTTTGTCTGAATCCTGAGCTGGCCTTATAAAACTGTACTCTCCTGTGGGGCAGAGGCTGAACCTCCTACTCCTTTTTTAACCCCCATAGTGCCTTGCCCTGTGCTACGTATGCAGTAGTTGCTGAATAAGTATCCGCTTAAGATGATGAACAATGTGGAAAGGCTTTCAGAAGTGCTGAAAGAGAAAGGGTTAAATTTCCCTGCTTCAGGTCACCTTGAGAAATAGCTGGAAAACCAGGCTCTGAGCACCTATTCCCTGGCACAAAAGGGTCTCTTTCCTGTTGGTGATAAAGATTTTTGTCAAAATGCCTTTCCATGTGGGGCTGAGCAGCTTCTGGAAGCATGCCAAGCATCTCAAAGGCTGAGGTTCACTCCTCAGTCCATTCCCTTCCTCCTTGACTGAGCCAGGCCATGAATAAATGCCAGAAAAATCCTTTCTGACCCCCAACCCAAGCCATGAAGACAGTAAGTTCAGCTGCCACTTAGTGAGTGCACATGTGCATGAGGCATCGTGCTAAGTGTTTTATTGAACCAAACCAACATGTGGCAAGGTCATCTGACAACACAGCACAGCAACTAAACACACAGGCTTTGGAGTCAGACTGCCTTGAACTCTGGACCTCGGGCCTCAGTGTTCTCATCTGCAAAATGGGATGATGCTATTGATGCTACCTTCTATACAGGGTTATTGTAAGCAGGAGATGAGCTCCATAAATATTTTCAAGTATTTATTCAATAGCCCTGTGGAGTAGGTGTCATCAACTCATTTTGCAGATGAGGATACTGAAACTCACGGATATGAAATGACTTACTCAGTACCCTATGGCTAACAATCACAGTGACAAGATCAGAGCCCAGGTTGTTCACATGCTAGTGCTGGGCCTTTTACCTTTTGCAGTATCATATGGCCATGGGGTACCTGTTTAATGTGCCTTCCCCTCTAAGGAGAGGGATAGATCAAGGCTTTTATTTTCTGCAGACCCTCTGTCACTTTCCAATGGCTTTTGTCATAATTATACATACATCTGTGCTATAGCCACAGAAAAGTCAAAATCTTGGATTGCTACCATTCATTTCTCCACTCATATATTCATGGTGCCATACCCTAGAATGGGTGCTGAGAACAAGGTGATGGACAAGACAGACTCACCCTCTGACCTCACAGAGCTCAGTTTCCAGGAAATGCAGACATTCATCTAAGATGTACACAAATTTGTAGTTGTGTCTGTGCCTAAAAAGAGTGGTGCAAGTGCTCAGAGAGCTTAGAGGAAATGGCTCAGGAGGGAGGTCAGGAAAGGATTTTCTAGGAGACAATGTCCCCAACACAGATCGTGACTAACAAATATCATTATCCACATGAAGAAAAGAGGAAAAACCATTTCCAGTAGAAGGAACTGCATATGCAAAGGCCCTGCAGCATAAGGGCATAAGGAAGTACAAGAGAAAAAGGAAACTTGTATGGCTGGAGCAGAGAGAGCATGTTATGGGGTGAAGCTGAAGATGTCATCAGGAGTTGGACCATACAGGGATTGGGGACTAGATCAAAGGGTGCAGACCTTTTGTAACAAAGCAAATTAGGTATTCCTTTATTTATTTAGTTCTTCACTTTGTGAGCTCTATGAAGGCAGGGATAATGTTTATTTGGTTTAGACAGGATACTGCTGCTGCAGCTCAATTAGGTTTTGAATGAATGTATGTGTTTCGCATTGTTATAAAGGAAATACCTGAAACTGGGCAACTCACGAAGAAAAGAGGTTGATGTGGTTTATGATTCTGCAGGCCATACACAAAGCACGGCACCCGCATCTGCTTCTGGTGAGGACCTCAGAAAGCTTCCAATCAAGGCAGAAGGCAAAACTGGAGCAGGCGTGTCACAGGGAAAGAAAGGGAGCAAGAGGCTGGGAGGTGGTGCCATGCTTCTTTAAACAATCACCCCCAACTTTGAGGATCAAATTTCCACATTAGATTTGGAGGGGCCAAACATCTCGACCATATCAATGTATTTATTCATTCATGCAACATTTATTTCATTCATTTATTCATTCAACAAACATTCGTTGCTTAAACTGAACCCTGACCTAGGTTCTGAATAAATGATGGTTCCTGACCTTGAGTAGTTCACACCTTGTGAGAAGATAGTCCACTGGACTGAGTACTCCAAAAGCAGGGACTACATCCTTGGTCATCTTTACACCCTCTATGAAAACAAGTTTCCACGTTTATTGCACAGAGTCCAAGGTCCTGGTCTCAGACACTCTAACTTGATAGTTTGTCCTGGGACTCTGCATTTTAAGAGCACTGTCTGGCACACAGCAAGCGCTGGATATAAACCGGATGCATGAACAAATGCATAGACCGAACCATTGACTGAAAACAGCCTATAATGCAATGAGATCAAATGCCATCATAACAAGGCACGTGGAAAGAGCTACAGAAGTTAGGAATGTGATTGCAGGCCTGGGAAGGCTTCCAGGGGGAGCTACCTCTAAGTTGAGCCTTGGAGGCCATGAAGACATTTTCCAAGTGGACAGGACAAGTGGAAGCCTCCTGGGTGAAATACACAGCATTGAACAATGAACAGCCTAGGACCAGGGAACATCTGGGGAACAGCTGGAAATAAAGCATCGGGGGAGGATCCCTTGGCCCAGATAGCTGTGACCCACAGCAGAGAGTTCCAGGGCTCCATCAGGTCCTCAGTGACTCCCTCCCTCTTGAATTTGTGCCAGAACCCCCAGTAAGGGGTACCAAGCTCCATCTCACCTGCCCTGTACTGGACTTATAGAAAAAGAGATATGCTATGCTCAGGTTCAGTTACCTTCTTTATTTTTTATTTTTATTTTTTGAGATGGAGCCTCAAGCTGTCCCCCTGGGTAGAGTGCCATAGCATCACAGCTCATAGCAACCTCCAACTCCTAGGCTCAAGTGAGTCTCCTGCCTCCGCCTCCCAAGTAGCTGGGACCACAGGCGCCCGCCACAACGCCCGGCCATTTTTTGGTTGCAGCCATCATTTTTGTTTGGCGGGCC